>QXVX01008271.1:0-61637 GCA_013436065.1 Halocynthia aurantium
TCAGGAAGATGGCGATAGAGAGGATTTCGCAAATCAGATGATGTCACATGCATATTTAGTTCACGAGCTGTATAAATCGGATACCAAAAACGGTGCAATAGTAGGTATAGTTATATTAATCATGTTATAACTCTAACCTCTTCGGTCAAGCATATCATTTCGTTACAGCAAATCATCTCATAGGCTTTTTTATGCTTGATATTCTTGACTAGTGCAAAAATAATAGTAAGCATAAGAATAAGAAATTCTTTCCGTGACAAAAATTGGTTGTCGGTTTGTTGAACAAATGCTGTGCTATCTAATAATTACTTCCTCGCTGTGTGCTAACTTATCATCATCAGTTCTTTTGTTCAATCATCAGTTCTTTCCTGATTACTACTAATCGTTGTGCTTTATTATTGACGGATAGATTTGGTGCGATTATCATATGCTACAGTGAGACACTGTACGGATATGTTCGACAATCAGTAAGCAGTTGTATTGTGTTCTGTGACACAAAACACTAGGCTAAAGCAGTCCTGTAATTCATAGAGATACCCAGAAATGTATTACCATGCATTCGAATACCGTATATCGAAGTCTTACTGCTAGGAGATCATATTGGTAAGTGTTAAATATATATATTTCAGTTATACTCTTTCATTTAGTTAGTAATATAGCTATATATGTGCTAGTTTATGGCGTGTATAGATAGCATGTTCAAATACGGTTAATTTATATTTACAATATTGTTGTTGCTTTCGCGAATGACAGGCATGTATTTACTAATAATGTCAGCTTCAAAGTTTTATTGTTGTTTACGCTCAACTCTGAGTACGATTTACCGTATTCCGGACTTCTGAAAATCACTGAAATATTTTTGGTCTATCTCTCATTCTTGTGATATGTAACGCCTCTAATCCGTTTCTATCCGCCCCGAGAGCACGGATTAATGCCATCCTAGGTCGTTCGCTTATCCACTTAAAATGTTTTCTTACTTGCGGTTGAGAAACCAAAATACGATTAAAATGGGATTTGAAATCACAGTAATTATAAGTTTCGACCAATGACCGAGTCGAGTCAAGTCTATTATATTGTTTACTAGCACTCGAGTCAAGTTCTGTACTGAAATAACCAAGTCAAGTTGATTCAGTTGGGTGGAGTCTTATTTCATTAGAGCAGTCGTTCTTAACCTGGGGTACGTGGGTGTGCGAGGATGCGTTTCCAGGAGTGCGAGAGAATTTCCTAAATTTTTGACGAAAACTACCGCACGTATTCAAATGGAATTTGAACAATTTTGGTATACACAGTTAGAACCTCATCAACAGCTGGCAAAATNGTTAAAAAAAGTGAATGGAGACATACAAACATACAGAAATACGAAATAACTTTATCTAGTTACATGTTGTTAAATGATTTTTACGTGACCTCCAGCGATTGGTCGGTCAAATCTTTAATCTAGACCCAACCGCTATTTTCACTTCTCACATATTCGTTGAAAGACATGTCGTAAAAGAATCAGGCTACTGCTTAACACATAGACAGCAGTGTTACGAACATTCGTACAATAATACCTATTCCTGCCTTTATTACGAATCTATCTGTCATCGTAATCTACTATATCATGTTCGGCTTAAGCTAATCCAATGATTACGCCCAAAAGGAACGTTTGAAAAAACATTCCTCAACAAACCTCATGTTATCGGGAACAAAATCATAATTCAGGAATCATACCATTCATTGTTCCACTTTTGTAATATAGCATTAGATGCTTGGCCTTCAGAAAGAAGTCCTACTTCTTTATGTATCTCTCACGCCACCTCGATACGCTCCGTTTCGAGCCGTTTAGCGCAAGAGTGACCGATCCCCGGTCCTCACTATTGTTACAAATCACGATCTAGGTCGCTTTCATGTCCTCGCGGCAAATCGCATCTGAACCTTTACGTATTATATGAAATATATTAGTGTTCTCTAAATGAGATCACTCCCACAAAGGAACTTTCAAGTTACCAGACTATCCAACACTTCACTGCCATTCACCTTCGCTTTGTTTTTCGTTATTCCATTATTTTCAAAAACGCTATTTGTTTTCTGATTTTTTTGGCCAAACCCCTTTGAATATACAATATCGTCAAGGTAAATGCGCTCTGTTTAGAATTGAAGCAATCGTGTTTCAATTGTCCTCCACTCCCAGTTGTTAATTTTTATTTTGAATACGACTTTACTATTTAGGATGAAAATGAACAATTTTCTTGATAATGGAGAGCTATAGTGTTGGGAGAAACCAGATACCATCCCGTGAATTCCCGTGAATGCATATGTCATGAACAAGGTAAGCGATTTATATTGACAGGGTTAAGAGAGATTTCCAGTAACTATATATTTTGGGAATTGTAGCAATACGACAATTATCGCATTATTGGTTGCGGATTATTCTTTCATTTGTGGATTTCCCACGTGTCACTCCTGTGAAATCATATACGAGTAGTGTAGGGAATACATGTCAGAGAAACGGGGACATGTCATTGAAGGGTAACTCCAGTTGCATTGAATCTAGATCATGCGTTTTCGAACTTTTGAGAGTGTAAGAGGCATATCGTACATTTTACACATTTCCGGGGGTTATAGAAAAAATATTGTATGTATTTTATTTTCAATAAAAGTACGCTATCCGGCCAAGTGCAATTTCGGTTCGTTGGAGACGCTACCTAAAATAATAAAAGGCTGCAGTCAATAATTTCACTCATTTATCTTTATCAATAATTTGTTTCAAACAGTTGTATAATATGTGTATACATTCTAAGTTCAATTGACCGGATAAAACCTTACAGCATCGTAGATGAGGTCCTTGGGCCGTAGTTTCAAGACCCCCAGTAGTCTAAATTAATGACATCACGTAATTCGAATTGCCACATCATTGCTTACACCACTACAGAATATATTCGTGTAATTTTATACACGTTAAAACTTTACCGAATTTATGGCCTTGAAATTTTCGTAGTCATGCTTCTTCGAAGCTACGGTATACCGGTATTTGTCCTTTGTCGTTGCTTCGACGACCTCGGAGTTCCTTGAAATCGGGCGAGTAGTTCTTGGTAGGACAGGTATATGCGATGTAGTCTGAGCAATGTTGTTTACACTTGTGTTTGACCGCACCAACACATCATCTTGTCCTGAAACGCCTCTTTATTGAACTCCTTCTGTGGCTTTTCTTGGAATTCAAACCGGGTCACCTGCTCTTGTACGGTTTGGCTAAATTAACGATAATATTGTTCGATGAAGATTTAAATCTTTAACAGTTTAGTTTTCAAAAAATCATGCTATGTATAAAGTCGTGTGTTAAGTTTTGTATAGTAACTGTTGCATTTTCCGAATGAAATCCGGCTTTAAACTTGTAGACACTGCGTCAAACCTAGGTATGACAAAGCAGTTATTCGAGATACTAGGCACAGTATTTGAAAAATGAAAACAATATCATATTAGCAATCCAGTATAGCTTAGCTCGGATTTGTATATATCTCATTTGCGGGACTATTTGATAAAGTTTTACCACTAATTCGAGATCAGACTAGATAGCAGGCACTTTCCGTTTTCTTTTTTTTTCATTCTTTGCAGCTGACCGTTTTTGTATGGAATTTATTATTGTACAAATTTATTAAAGAAAGCATATCCGATTTGACTTAATCAGACTAAAAGAGCGATACATCTGAAAAAATTCCGAGGTTCACAGCAAATACATCATCCTACTTACCGGCGAAAACCGAAACTCGAACGAAAACATTATCTCATAGGTAGAGTAGCATTTAATTGAAGATGAGTGTCGCCAATCAATCGGTGTATCGGTTTAACCCAGCGAAAGTGTTTATTTAGAAAGAATCGGAAGATTAAATTCGAATACTTAACAATTTCAAATATGCACGGATTGTTGGGGCCAGGGCATGGACATGAAAAACATGTCTTCAACTGTACTTTGATTTGATTTATCAGCTCAATATTAAGAAATGTAGCCGTTTTGATGAGAACCCAAATACCGTTTTACAGCGAATACAGTTGTTGTACCTCGCACTTTTTCATCATTTGGTTCCAGAATCTGCGATGTATTTTTGATGTGAGCTGGATATCATGTCGTATGAGTGTGATGGAAAAAAACCTAAAAATTACACCAATAACTTATAAAATATTTAAAGAATATATTTCAAATATTTTAGTCATAATTTGTAAAACAATAATTGTCAAATTATGACGTAAAGTCGGAGAAAATAATGTTGTGTTTACAAAATCCAATCTAGAAAACTACTGTATAGTCGGATTTGACGTAGGCCGAAGGTAACGCAGTGCGAGGTATTAGTTCATATTATAATACGGTATGACGTTATGATTAAATAATATTGAATGATTAAAAATAAATAAATAAATAAGAATAATATTATTATTAATAATAAATACAGTCTCGTTATGAAGTATACATGTAGGATAATTGTCACTGTGTAGAATACTCAAGACATTTATTTTAGACAGCACTTTAGTGAAAGACGAATGAGCAGTAACAAGCAAGGCAAATAATTTCTCGGAATTTCTACCAGTAAAATAATTGGGTTGAATTAGTATAAAATCTGTGGATGTTATTGTCTGGATTATAGAAGACGGAGTGCTGACTAAAAATACATGCTATGCTACTGGCATAACCTTGGGTGTGGTTGCGCGTTGTGTCACATTGGACGCGGAACAGCGGCATTAATCACACTAAATAGCGAAGGTATATCGGGGAAACAAATAGCATGCTACCATAACATAATATAAATGGAATATCGAAACTGACCTAGAAAATAAACAAACGTAAACAATAGATTGTGCGTAACTAGTCCGGAATTAATGTCGCGCGACAAATGTCACGAGTAAACGTAGTAGTATAATAATCTAATTCCAATATATATTTATAGTGTATCATTGATCCAAAGTGTTAAAATTCATATAATTTTTTGAATGCTGAATAAATACGTGTGTTTCAACTTTCGGTAAAAACATTTGTTGTCAGTCAGTTGTACTACGTCATTGGTACTAGTTTACTTGCCTTTCTTTCCCGAACCTCGCAAATATTGAATGCCATTCGCCTAATATTATCAGTTTAAGTTCATTCTTAGTAACTTACCGACAACAATACCTGCATTATGCTGACTATACAACATCGTTGATTGACACACACACGCCTTCATCGTTTTATTTTGAATCGCCTTTTCTTTTTATTTATAATTCCCTCGTATCATCACAGGAGTATTTGCGACCACAAAGGTGAAAGAGCCACATAGCACGGGTTAGAACATATATACGTAAGCTAAATGCCGCAGCAAGCATATATTCCAGATTATCCGATTAACCACACCCGCACTCGACCAACCGATATATATCATCATTTTCTCATGTCCGGTGTCAACATATTTATTTACATAAGCACAAGGTTCCTAAAGATGTCTTTCTTATATTTAGCTTCAGGCTGTACACAATTGCACAATGTTTAATGCCTCGTAAACAAAGGCCGGAGAGTTTACGTGAGGTAAACCTCGGTTTATATGATCTGATGTTTGCTTGAAAAAATTCTCATGACAGTACGGTTGATTTTTGTTTTCCTATTTAATACGACGCCATTTTACCATGTTCAATATCTGGTACACGGTAGGTCAGCGGGAGCGCATAAGGAGTGCCAAAAAAAGAATAATTATCGACATAAACCATTTATAGGGAATATAAAATTTGAAATACATACACCCTTAAAATTGAAAACAAAGTATTTTGCATTTTGCAAAACAATGAATTAAATATCTACTTATTTGTCATTAGAAGATATCATTCAATTTTGCTCTTTTATGACTGAAAAGGAAGCGTTTCCAGGGGGCGAGAGAAGTTTCTAAATTTTAATGTAAACAACAATAACGTAGCCATTAAAATTTGAGATATTATTTCGTATGCATATGTAAATGGATGTATTTTTTTTTTCAATAAAATGACATTTCTCGGATAAACCTTGAAAAATGACGATGTCTCGTGGAAACCAGACAAAAAAAACTTGCGCGCTTACTGTATAGATTCAATATTTTCATGTTTGTTAATACACAACAGTAACTCCTGCGACTTATATTCCGTCACTGGTTCGAATGCAAGATAACATCACGATAAAGTAAAGTTGTTTTGGCTTTCGGGATTTTAGACAAATACAATTTTACGATTTTCAGTAAAACAAATGACATAAACAATGGAAGCTCGTTTTTGTCATTTAAGTTTTCTCCCTTTCTTTTGACGAAAAAAAATGTTCTGGTTTGCGTTCTTAATTTCAGTGTTCGTCGCCGTTCGAAGCTCGTCATTTCGGTTTTAGTCCTTTTTCTAGACGAAATAATTGCTCTGGTTTGCGTCCATAATATCGGGGTTCGTCGCTGTTCAACACTATTGACGTCGGTCTCACGAAAAGTATGGTTATGTTTCTCAAAGACATTTACTGTATTTGTGTGATAATATTTAAGGTTTTTAGTGCTAGTACTGTGTAGTAATAATTTTTAGTGACCATGTTACATTTTTTTGTTTTTGTCATTTTGGTTTTCAACAACTTTTTTTTTTTACAACTAATCAAACACGAAAACCAATTTCCCACTGTATTTGAGAATCACAGGATAGACGTACAACAGTTTCTTAGAAGGCGTTAGTCCGTTAATTCGAAGGTTATTTTTTCTGTATATAGCGAGATTTAATACTGCACGCTTCTAAATGCAGCTTTGTGTTCACGATTTCCTAACGTTGTATTTTCGAGCACCTCCCCAAAACTAACACCATCCAAGACCTGAATTTTCATTCAGGAAGTTCTCTGTACAATGTGATTTATTGTTCTATGCATAGCTTGCGTCATTATGAAAAAATTTTCCTTGCGTCACTGGTTTCGTAGGTGTGGTAATCACCATTACTGAAAATATCGACCGTGGCGAAATGCAGACGTCTGAACTAAACCAGACATCTACGTCTACCTGGAAGAAGGCGGATGAAGCTTTGTTAATAGCTGTTAGCGATTTTGCGCTTGACATGGACTCTAGCACGATTTTGGTGGGTCGTGATTGTCAATTGTGCTATCTGATTTCCGACATAATGGAGCTATATGACTAAAGCGTCTTTGAATGCTGACAAAATAGCTCGGCAACAGTGTTAGACCAAGCATTATTTTCCGAGAATTGTTCGGAACGACTTGAAAAATTTCGATGCCGAGAACAAAGCATTTTTCTGTATAAGTATTTTGCGGCGAACAGCGGTTGGTACGACTCGACGGAAAAGCCACCTCCTTCCTCTATTCAAGTATTCCTGGAAGCCAGGCTATAGGATGCTGTTAACTGTAACTAAACTAGCATGACTTAGTTTTTTGAACTCAAAAATAATTTTTAAGATCAGTAAATGCCATAATCCCCGAAGGTTGATTTGAATGGCCGCTGCAACAGTTGCTCTCCCGAATTTCACAGTATTCTCACATACGTCTGTTTTTTACTTTCAAAGTGTCTCAAAAATACAAAAACGTAAGTTATTTTCGAATAATGTCACGAAAGGTAATATGAGTCCAGACCATTGTGAGTTGGAATCATGACCGCATAAAGCTAACGCGGGCACATCACAAAGGTATTTGTGGGCCCCCAAATTAAAAGCACATGAGGTAAAATCTGGTTAATAGAACGTGGGTGATTTAAAATCCAGTTTGCAAACATTTAGGGCGGGGCCCTTGGAAGCGCAGCTCCCGTAACATATTCTACTTTTGCTACTATTTTAATCCGGATGAGGTTGGGATGGGTCGGTCGAATAGAATGCAGTATAGCTTAGAAAATAGTGATGTACTCATGCAGACACATTGCTTACTGGCATTTTTCCATCGAATAATGCATCACGAATTCAATGTAATGCTCGTAAACAAGACGTGGAATATTCGTTTACCAAATCTTGCGAAATTTGTTACAGTCACCGAGGGAAGAAATACATAACACGTAATGTGGGATCTATATCAGTCGAAAAATAGTCTCTCGTTTGATAAAGTCTGTTGTTTTTTCGCAATGAATTATGATTCCATTATTCCGTAAACTAGCATGAACTCACACTGCTAACATTTATGAGCCTTGGAAAGTCTTATAAAAAGAATTTCTAGAAATGGGCGTGATTGATAAATTGCTAACAGTATCTTTAAGTAACAGGACCGATTTGTAGCAAAAGAGAAAAACGGGGTGACACTGTATGTGTCAACATCCGCTAATGGGATCCTAAGTATTCGATTCGATAAATGTGAATAGTTAGCGGATGTGCTACAAAGCCAACCAAACTAACGCTCAGCCAGCACCCAAGTCCAAACAAAGCAAGTGTGAAAAAATAAGTAAAGTATACAGTAGTTTTGGTTCGTAAAATATTCCTGATAATTAAGATTTGTATTCAGTTCTTAAACAAAGGAATCAACAATATCCTTGTTAACGTGGCATGGAGTAGACATGTAAAAGTAATTGGTCGCGGAGATGTCTGTGAACCCTCTCTAGGATATTTTCTCAAATGTAGTTTGAATGTTTCGTTGAAAACGATGACAAAACATTCAAATCAATATTCTTCACACACACCACTGTGTATTGTTCTGATGTTGGCGTACAATACAGCGGAAATGTTCTCTATACGCTGTGTACGGCAGAATGTGATAAATCATCTATTTTTATTAGTTTTCAATGGCGAATATCTGAAGCGTGTTTCCATCGTTTGCATTGTTCGATTTACCACGCCTTGTTTACAATTTGATTACCGTCTCAATGTAGTAAATTAACTGCGCAACTTTTACATTATGACTCTATTGCCGTGGAGGAGTTACTGTACATGGAAATCTAATTAACGTCATCTATTCAAAGATTGTTTGATATAGGATGATTTCTAAAGGTGTATGGTCTTCAATAAGAGCACCGTCATACGTATCAATACGCAGCTAATGAAGACTATAGGTATATACAAAACTTCTATGAGTTGTCACGCAACGCTATTGTGCTCGTTTAGTGATTGTGTTTGTCTGTACTTCGAAATTAAGTTCTGACGATAATACCTGGCGAAACTACAATATTTTGTCCTTTCTATAAACTACAAGAATAGCATCCGACTGGAGTAAAGAAGGTAAAACGTATTGGCCAAACCAAGACAGACTGACACGTAAATTCTTGACCTAATTTCTATATCAGTAACCTGCGGTTCAAACCCGAAAATACACGATGTTTAAATTTAGTAACTCTACAGTGTTGTATTCTAAATTTAGTCGCTCGTGCTGGTCTAGTATAGAAGCTACCATTATAGTGCATTTGAGGCATTGTAGTCGAGGCTTTCATTTGTAATAAATATCAGGAAGAAAATAAGTTCAATTCAAAACCGTGTCTATAACAATTACTATTCGCCGTAGAGTCGAAAGGCTACCTCCGGGTTTATAAGTGCAGTCAATAAAGTAAGTGGTCATGGCCCTTCTTACGTTTCTTACTACACTTACCTGAGATCCCGATGAGCCCCCCTGCTATAATAATTAAGTTGCAGAAGTACTACGTGTGTGTTGTATCATTTTCCAAAGGCGTAATACTCCTCACGTAAAATTTAGGGATCTGCGCAATTTTTTGACTTCATGGCCCATTCCGCATTCCATTATGACATTCCATGTTTAATCTGACTGATCAGCTTGGAACTCATTAGCATTTTGTTTGTTAATTACTATGACACTGTTAGCCAAGTCCCATTTTATCTGTTCGCCTAGCAGGATTAACTGAGCTAGGTCTTAGAACTTCTTGTGATTATGCAATGACAATTTTCAAGCCGTAGATCATAAACTGTTCATAGTTTAGTGTTAGGCAGTACAATGTAGATAAACGCTTTTGATTTAGTCTTTCAAAATGGATGAGTGGTTGAAAATTACTAAATATAAAGACAGTGTAACAAGTGAAAATAGTGATCAGCCTGTTGAATGTTTGTCCACATATACATGTATGATTTTTCTATTTTGTTGTTCAATTTTGACAGCGGTATGCAAAAAACTTATTTCCTTATGTTATATATTATGTTAATAGGAAGTATGTAAGTTCCTGTGATACTATTATGCAAAACTTATTTGTCATTATGAGAACCTCTATTCTTCTTGCGTTTTCATGAGGTCAAGGCTTTATGAAGATACCATAGTACCATAGTCCCAACCATAGGCATAGCCGTTCTCGTCTCATTGTTCAGGTTCCCGGTATGAATTAGTTCAATTTGGTCGTTAGTGCTCAAGTGCGTAATAATATAGGCGCTCATTCTTACTTGGTAAATTTTTGGAGGTAAATCATTCCATAAGAAAAAGTATACAGTATGCTAATCTTTACCTTGCAAAAAAGTATAACAGTGGTTTATGAATCATTTCGCAAACGCTCTTGTCAGAGTATCCTCGTCAGCGATAATCCGACTTGAGCCTTTTCGCAGAACTCAAAGAGGAACACGAAGGCAAAATTTTAAAATATTTATGCAAAATCATGAGAGAACAAAGGGCAAAATACAGTATGATGTTCTATTCGTCATGCAAACAATCGAAGTCATAATTCAATACATAACGACACAGTAATGTTATCAAACAATGATTTTGCGCCTAGCAGCAATTTCCGCAATCATAATTTATGAATAGCATGCAAAGCAGGCATTATTCAAAAAAAAAATACTGTACAAAATCTATGGTGATTTGCCTTTCCGACGCAAAACTTCTTCTCGCGCGAATGGATGTTTGCGACTTTATGTAACTACAATACGATGACGGCATAGTGGTGAGACATTGCCGGATATTTGTCAAGTCGGCTCACTATTGTTACTAGTTGTTCGATCAGTGATAAGCTTATGCTAAAATACTGTATTCTGCAATAAGAAATTTGCGTTTTACCGTTCTTGAAAAATAACCAGCTAGTATTTTACACAGGATCTGCTGAATTGCTGTTTGTAGGTCAATGGACAGTTGAGGCATCGATTGTAGTATAAACTGTGAATATACTGTATATGTGTTGTTTATAGTTGTGTCTTACCTTTGTTATGTAGTCAGAATTTATTAGGCTTCAGTTTAAATACCGTTGCGTTGCTTGATCATAATTTTGCTTTGTCTGCCTGGGTCAGGCCAGGGAAAAGATATAAAAATACGTTACGTGTTTGGTCTTCCTTTTCCTCGCGTGGATCTGGCTCCACTTTATGTCACGCAGAAACTATTAGAATGCAGTAGAAAGTAGCTTGTTTAGGCTTGAACACAGGCAATTTCCGCATGTGAGCAAATAGGGTTTGTAATAACTTCCCGGGAAAACGTCGATCCGCGAATGATTTCTATAATGATGTCATATTACCATTGTGTTGTGTTAGGAGCGGTCGGTTACTAATTGAACTCCGTGTCAGTTTTAACAGTTTCTTTGTTGTTGTGCAGAATGATTCAAGATATGAGCTATAGGGCTATAGGGGATGCCAGCGAGTAAAGTACAGTATTTCATATGAATACATAGTGAATAATCTGTATAGTTAGCACGGTACACGACTGCGATTGCGAGATGTTCTGTGTTATGTGATAGGTACTAGTTCAGTAGTGCGATCCTAAAGCGACTGACAAAATGGTGCTTGAATTAGCTTAGCTTAGGTTCGATTAGGCTTGAATTAGGGTGAGGTTATATTTCATATTTATTGTCTACGCAATCGCAATGTTGATTTAAAAGCGATGGTCACAATATATGTTGGTTTAGGAAGTTCCTCTTTAGTGGTTTTAGTGTATTTACTCACTAGTGATAAATTTCGCACTTGTTAACAGTTTCGGAAGGGACCGCACTACTCAACTGTTACCGTGTGATGTTTTGTGTAAACTGTGAGTAGAAAATTACTTGTGGGCTTATTATTGTGTTAGTAAACTTGGTATAGAAGACCGATGGTAATCGAATTAGCAATTCTAGCCACCTAGACAGGTTGCCCACATCACTATTTAAAGTTCAATATGGTTAGTATAGTGCAGTTGCTCTCCGAATCTCCTAGTACCCATAATGTCAGCTATCTAATTAAGGCTGTGAAACAAAGCGCAATCAGCATCATCAACAATTGCAACTTAATTATAGCACAATAGATTTCCCAACACACTAAGATGGTACATCGCGCGTTTGATGACTAGTTTAGAGGAAGCGCGATTTAACAGGTGCCTTTGCCCACACTGACTTGAGATGACTCAAAGTGGGGTTGCGCATTATATATAGGTATGAAGCTTTTCAGCTATCTGCATGCCATAGTTCTGCTTGTAAAATTTCGCTTTCTTGGACTTTGTGAATTTGTGGAAGCAATGAATGTTATTAAATATACTGAGTTCTGGTTCGTGTGTACCGCCCCTCATATTTAGCAACGAAAAATCTTTCTACTGTTCCCTACGATCAGGAAATATCATTTGACCTTCAACCTTTACTCTAAAACTCGGTATTTAAGTTTTATACTAATGTCAACTACCATACCATACTCTATTCAAGGATCGTCAAATTTGTCGTCAAATTTGACAATTTTTTCTTCCGACGTGTCGGTATTTGATCGATATTTGCTCTATGTCGAAATGATTGGCTTGTGCGGCGAAATTTGATGTAAGTTGGTATGAGTGTCCATGTCAACTCATTACCTCACAGGACAATATTTGTGTAACTCAGTATACAGCCTGTAAAGTCGCTGTACTGCATTTCCAAGCGCCTCTTTCTGTGTCATTTGTGCGACATACAACAAATGTTCACTCAGCACATGAAGTGTTCGTTAGTGTTATTGTTTCGTTAGACGTAATGTTTAAATTTGGAATGTGTCGAATCACGATTTAACGATAATAGGGGTCGTATTGTCTGTAAGTCGTAACTCTTAAGGCCTGCAGCCTCAACCATTACGGCTTAGCGCGGTGGTTACTGCGTTTTATTTTTAATACGGTCATTTCCATAAAGCTACACCAACGAATGAATTCGGCGTTACGCTCCTGATGGTGAAGGTTGGGATTAGCCATACCGTGAACCATAAATTTTGCGGGATTACTGCAGTTATGTAACACCGTATAGAATTTTATTCTAATACCGTATGAATTTTTTAGGTAGGCTATTGTATAAACCCCAATTCGTCTCGCAGTTACACCATCCGTATGAAAAAGTGTCTAATTGACTAGTTGATTGTAGGAAGCACTTTTGTAAATACCTGATTGTCTTACTGGAACAAAATCTCTGCGAAGGACACGAGTTCGTGAGAAAAATTTGGAAAATTCCCGACTTAAATACTTTACCCTTTTATCCAATCCTTCGTTGGGAGTAAAATGTGTGGAATTTTTTCCTGATGTGTAAAAAATACCAATCCTAAACAGGATCAACATGTCGTCAGATTCCCTCCATTTTTTTTCGACGTAAGAAGGGATAACAAAACTATTGGCACCAGGTATCTGCTATCGCATTCCCTAGGGAAGAATTAGTCTTTGTAACGAGGATTGTCCACGATTTATTCTCATTGTCTATTCAACAAAGTTGGGTTAGACAAAAGGCACCCATGTCGCAGTAGACAAAGAACTCCTCACCTCATCACCCATTTGTTATTTGTTCTCGCTAGACTGCGATGTAGATGCTTATTTTGAAAGCAGCAAACTAGTGAATTAGATATCTGCAATGAAAGAAATTGACAACAATGCACACAGGTACTGTGCGTAATAAAACCTTCCATTGTGAAGTCATGTTATAGTATAGTACTGTAATGTAATGTCTCCGCTCAGCCAAAAGCATTACAATACACGAATATTAGACATCGCTCTGGTACACCGTGATGGCTATTGTTTAACTGCAGTTTGCTATTTGGAATAGTATTACCTGTCATTTTGATGCGAGGCAATGATCTCGACAAATATTGAATGGTGTGGAAACACAAAGAGCACCAGATTATAACGTTGCGCCAAACAGACTCCAAATAAACGATTTCCAAACATTGGATCTATCTTAACTCTCCTTAAAGGCGGAAAGTATCCTTTGTCGTTGTCATGTTTAACTAGCCATGTAACAATGTAAGAGAATGTGCCTAAATAAACGATGGAATTGTGTCCCATCTCGCAGATTGTAAGTCGTTGAACCCGTACGCCCAAATCGAACAATGCTGATTGTTAGTTTCCAGTTTTAGCTATCTACGTGTGTTCGACCTCTTGTCTTCGAAGAATAGTTGTTTTTACGCTGTGAAATGAAACTTTATGGTCACAACGTGTAAGTGGTTTTCGGTGCTGGTATCATCTTTATTCGTTGCTGTAAAGACCAGTAGTCATCTCTGTTCGAGTAACTTCTATATTAAGATTTACGATCAGTCAGTTAGGCTACTCTATAGACCACATTGAGGGACTCCAGGCAAGGAAAACCGCGAAAACTGGTTAAATTCGTCATCAATACGCTGCATGAGCTTGCGTCTGATGACACTAGCAACGCAATGGCCGCTGCCCGTGTGGTTGTTTAAACATTGCGTCAAGAATTGTTGCAAATACATAAAATCAACGCATCCGAATCGTGTTTTCATCTCAAATATAGGCTACAGCTATTACCGACTAAGAATGACCTATGACCCCAGCGTGACCTATATAAGCTATCCCAATTTCGAATGAGAAATTCATTGTTATTATTATTAATTATGCTGCATTAGATAAAACGTAATAAGATTTTTATCGCAAAATTTTCGTATAGCATGCGGACATCGAGAAAATACGATATTTATGTATTACAGGATGCAAGACATGTCACATCATGTACCAGTCTAGTATGATTACGTGAGATAACTGAAAAGATGACTTGTAGCAAAAGTTTAATAGTCCATTAGCATTGTAATTTATCTCCGCATCTTGCCCGATAGTCAATAATGACCCTGCCCTCATATTCCTTTGTATGCCACGCCTTTTTGTTGTACTTTTTTTGCGCACTTTAAGATACCTCACAGCCCAGGCCTCAAAATGTGCTATTTGTGATCAATGAATGACCAACCAGTGTTTTCAGATTTGTTTTCAACTTCCAAACATTTCGAGTCATAAAATGTATTCATTATCTGTGCCAAGTAACGGGCGACGTGACAATTAACTATTGGTACAAACAATAAATGCCGCACGCCTGCTCTCAATAAGATCGCGATAGCGATTACTCTGCAAATATTTTCACCACGTAACAAATAATCGAAGACTTTGTCCACTTTCGAATACTATATAACAGATAATATTGTTGGTTTTGTCGACAAAGATACCGGTTTCGTGGTCTAGAATCTAGATATCTGCATGACAAGTCATCGCCAGACGGCATTATTTCATATCGGAGTACAGGAAGTGTTTAAATTAGTTTTTATGCCACAGAATTATGGTGCTGTATAATCCGCGCATGAGCTATTTCTGAAATGACAGATTAGAGAGTACCTGCGAGGATTTGAGCCGATGCTTCCAGATTCGATGGTAGGGGCACCCGCAGTCCAGGGCAGGGTGGGGCTATATGTTGAATGGGCGGTCCCCAGTTAAAATAAACTTACACCTACCGTAATTTTCGTTCTATCACGTCTGTCTTCAGGAAATAAAAAATAATGATTTTGCAAGTGGCAAGCCAAGGTCATGTGAATAGTCAGTTTATGCTTGAATTTTGCTTCAAACTATAAAAAATAATCTGCTAATTCGGTTAAATCGATGACCTCAACATCCAGTCGTTCAGAAAAGTTAGAGGCAGTATAGTACAGTATTACACTAAAAGAGCAAGTGCAGGATCACTTAATTGTAATTAATAACTTACAAGCATATATGCAGGGCCGTGACATATGCTACTTGGTAAATGGTGAAACTGACCCTGTCACAGTCACGTTGAACGATTCGGAAAATATAATTGAAAAAATGAATTACGTTTCGAATCTTCAACCTTGAATACCTTGAACAACAACATGGATTGCGATCCGGATTAGCATACTGGGTTCTTCCATTTTATTTGTATAGTCCTGGTGGTAGGCGAGAATAGCTCCATATTTCTGTTATAAACGCCACAATACTTTTTCAGTTTTATTCCTCTTTTTATCGCATCATGGGATTATCCTTCTCTGAAGTTGTGTGAATGGTAAACATTGGGATGCAGGAACTCTTTCTCTGTCGCTACCATGAACGTTAAGCGGCGCGCTTAAGTGGGTAAATCTCTCTTTTTCAGACAATACTTGTTACACTGGTAATCACAATCCATCTGAATGAAACTATACAAACCGCCAGTTCATTATTATTCTGCGTGAAATAAAGCGAACTCTAAATTTTTACGGATTGTTTCCTCATAAATCTCACGGGGCACATCAAATCGAACGATGAGGACAAGTGTTTGTTTATCAGATAAAGATAAGGATGTGCTTTGTTTTTAAGTACACACATTGTTATGATGGTCGCAGATGGAGTCAACATCGAAACAAAGAACAGGCAGTATTGTTACTTATCAATTAGATTTCGTGGGTACTATGTCCGCGAGATCATCGGAGTACAATTCAGTACGTGGTTAGTACTTTCAAAATTGCAGCAGAAAGAAGTCCATTGGCTCCCCTACTTCACTAGACATTTCCCTATGTTTCATTTTTAACATTTCTTACAATTGAATAGTTAGCTGCGTTGTATAAAACCGTGTGCGTAGTTTGTCTGACCTCTGTCCAAGCCAGGAAAGATTAAACTACAGCAGTGTTATAAGTTTAGTATTGTTGCGTGGCAGCAAAGAAACAATAATTTTAATACCAGTATGTCCGAAGTTTTTTTGGGGGGTGAAAGGTGACGTAATGTAGCAGTATTATTATCGTCACTGCATTTCTTACCATTATTTTTCCGTACCTGCGATAACACAAAGCCGTTCGGTAATTAGGGTTTACTATTGTAGTAGTGAATGGCATTGTATTCGAATGATCGACTCAAAAGTTATAGCAAAGAAGTTTTACAATGGTAGTCAACCAAAAACGTAGATCTTTAATGGCTGGCCAGACTTTTATCGTCGTCGTTACCGTATAGAACCCATTGTCGATTCTTTTAAAAACATACTGTTCAAAATTAGAACTCAACAATTGAGTATTCACGTAATTCGCTTTTTCGTATGTTTCCAACAATGGACGCTTCGAAATTATTCGGTTGTTTCATTCACTCGTTTTTACAATGCCTAGGAATGAATATTAAACAGCTTGCGCATTGTGAATAACCCTACGGTTAATACAGTATTATAATTTTCAGTCATAAAGGATGTTCAGAGCTTGACGTTGTTATAGCTTCATTGTTTGGCCTACTGTTTTCTGCTAGGGACCGGTAGTTATGTGTAGTGGAATGACTTTGATGTAGTATAAAGTAGGCCAAGTCTGGATTCAGATATTGCATGCATATCCGTGTGCAGGATGGTCTCCTATAAGATAGATCAGAAACGATTGAGTTTTACTGCCGTCGTCAGAGTCAGAAGGGGACTTTAAAAGCCTATTCTATCTTTTCACCTATTACATTTAGTTCAGTGCAGCCATATCCTCTGTTATCACCAATTTTGACCTTTTCATTACAAAAGCATAAGGCGTATTCATCATATCTTACTTTAACTAAACCTCATTGATTAGGGAATCCTGGTGTCATATATGCATTGAAATTTATGCAAGATTAATAATCTTCTACGTGGAATTAGTCACGCGTGATAGAATTAGTGAGCTGAAAGTTCAACTTGACTAAAGTTTCGCTGAATTAAGTTTCGAGGCAAGTTGTAAACTGTGAAGGAAGTGGCTTTTCCTGGATATAGTAGTAGATACCTAGATCGGAACGTATGTGTATAACAATAGCTTTATGTCCAGAAGGTTAGACTGTGCGAGGCAACGTGTTTTCTTTATACAATTTAGTGATTAAATTTTGCCATATGTGTATTTCTTAGACTGTCTACTGTCTGCGTATAGTTCTTTTAACATTTTATTGGTGCTACTATAGTATGCAGTCTTATCGGTGTTAGGGTTGGGGTAATCGTGAAATCAAACCTTTAGAACGAAATTAATATCTGGTCTATATGCAACATATGAACACTCGATGTCATTTTTAAATTGTGCTACTGCCTATATAATAAGCAGCAGTGGCGTACTCTCAGTTCGAAAGTGTGACAAAGCATATTGTTTTTGAGAGAATTACGTAATCCAGTTTTACATAATAATGGGAATACGGAAGTTCCTTAACCACATTTCAGTAACAATGAAATACTGCACAGTGCTGGTATACTACTGTCAGCTTCAACTCGCAGTCACACCACAAATTCATATTGTCTTCATTTTTGTCCATGCTTTTCATATCTGACCTCTTTTCCCTTTCGCTACTGATTGCACCTGTAAATCTTGTCGAATTTTTCCATGTGGTGTAAACGCATCAGGGATAGGTAGACGTGTTGTTTCGATCATATTTTCTGTTCCGATGAATATTGTTTTTCACCTTTGAACAGGCGAGTACGGAAGTAGGATTGGCAGTTCAGGTTGTAGTTCATAATTCACCTCCTCTGTTAACGCTTTGAAAGGCAGTAAGGTAGTTCCCCAGTATGAAGGATGAATAATCAGCATTGAAATGATCACCAGTTTTGACTGGCGCTGTTAACAACATCTTTTGTGTTCTTTATTCATGAAAGCGTATCGTATTGTGATGCAATCAGAACTGTGATAGATGTCTACGCCAATCTATTAGAATTTAGATACATCTATACTATGACATTTCAGCACTTGTACCTATTGCCGCCTTCGTTAAGGATAGGTTGTGGTGAAGAATTGTGAAAGGAAGTTTATCGGACTAGCAGCTGGCGATTATCCTCACCGTTAGGGTATTGAAAGTGAAGTATGTCCAATAAACTTACAAGAGATGAATGCGTGTGAAGCGAAAAGCTCTTAGTACAGCGTTGCGAAGACAAGTACAGTACATTGCATTCTTCTTCCATCTGTGCATTGTGAGGATTAATTATGATACAATAAAATTACGTTAAGTAATCGAATTCCTTTAGCATAATCAACAATTCTCCCAACCAAATTCTGTGCTTATGTGTTTTTGTGGTAAATGATGACCGTGATTCAGGTTGCTCCAGCTAGTAAACGGAAATGTGCAAAAATTAACTTGTTGATGGTGCTGCCTTGCCATCAGACAAGTAACTGCCGCCAAAACAGTTATCCGCAGATTACCGAAAGGAAATGAGAACAATCTTCTGTCACTTTGATGAATTCTAATCGATTCATAATAAAATATCCAGCAGAAGAACTAAGCTGCTCTGTTTTATTGACATTAATCATATCATCCGAAAGTTCTATCGAAAATCCGTAAGCTGACATATACCTGGTGGCCTTATACAGAGATTTGATTGCTTAATGCTATTGTGTACGTATTTCAATCTGGGCTTGATTGAAATTTCTAAAATTTTCACTGCATAGCTTAAACTTTATTACAAGTCTAGCATAGAAGTAAAAATCAAGCTTTTGGCTGCGCCGATACTAAAATCAAGAATCCATTTAGTGACATTTCTTCTATAATGGTACCGTCAGCATTCGCTCCATTTTACTTCTAGCGACTGTTTTGCGAAAAAAAACATAACAGGCAACCCAGATTAAATTCACGCGTATTCAAGACAACACATGACCAACTAATGTTTCGTATGATTGTGTCTGAATTTGAGTACAATCGAGCTGGTGAACAGTTTTGCGCTTTTGTTGATGAGGTGTTGAAAAACCATTAGACCACCGGTTTTTAGCTGCATTTGTGTTGAAGCAATCAATGCGATTTTCCTTATCGTTTGTTCACTTTCCTCGTGTTCAGTTATTGGCAAACCATCTGTGCTTTCGCACGCTGTACTTTAAACAGCTGTATTTTACGTAACAATTGCTGTTACCAGAATCTGCAGCCGAAAGAGTAACAGTATTGTATCATTACAGCCTAGTGAATTAATTGTCTTCGGGAAGGAAATTAGTATTGTTTAAACTGTTCCTCTGCGTTTCCTCTATACCGGAAAATGCATTATTCATCTGGCATGTAAAATGTCAACATTTGCCGTATTCCAGCGTGTATTTCAGACTTAATTTAACGATGGTTGTGAAATATAGATGTGAGATGTTTCAACTCCTCCTTATAAGAAAGTCATACGTCTTTACCGCTAAGTGACGCTGCAGCTCAGTTCTGAGAGAAATCACTTTTGCATTTTAAAGTATCCGCTTAGATTCCTTAGAACTAGCGTTATTTGATCCGAGTGTAGCAACACGTTTCAGAGTGTGAAATAATCGGGAATATATAGTAGCCTCGCCTTGCTGATAGTAAATTACCGGAGTTGTCCGCTGCTATATGGAATATCCGTAATTAGGGACTGGTATTCGATCTCATATAATTTGTATACGACGCCGGAATAAATATCGGACAAAGGCAATCCGACAATTAAACCGTAATGCACAGATATGATTTGTTTTCGTTTGCCACTGGAAATTTTCAATTACCAACCCCTTGTAACTCTACTTGCTAATTCATTAACCATTTTACGATTTCCTGATTGTAGTACTTTGCCTAAGTGCTTGAGACAATTATCCTGTTTGGAGATCAGCGATAATGGTAAAATTATTATCTCCCAGAGTTTGGAAAAAGGTTATCAATAACTTCTTTTTAGCCATTGAACATTGCTAATTAAACTACTGTACCTTTTATTTTCTTCTTGTTTCTTATTTCTTTGTAGCATATTTCGATCAAGAATAGTCGTGTGACGTCACATAGCCTGTCGTTCTTCTTATGTTCTCTCGGTCGACCCCCATTCATTCTTAGTGTAAAGAGAGAAGGAGACTACACAACAACAATACCGGAACGCAGAAGCAATCATACATTACTGTAAAACAGTGTTGTTCAGCTGACTAGCTTTGAGCTACGTACTACTTTCTGATGGTTCATAAAATACAGAGCTGAAAGACTGATCACCATATAAAGAATTGTCCTCTCCATTCTCGACTGAAAGAAGCTAACTGAACTAACGACGTTTATGAAAGTTGTCGAGTATGAACTTTCAGTGAACAAGCGCATATAACTTTTAGTCTAGCACAGGTAAAATTAGTAAGAAAGACTTAGACCAACTTTCAATCGCTTTCTGCCTCCAGGAAATTTCGAAGGCGTCTGCCGAAAAATAGGCGTTTTACTGCCGCTAACGTGACAAATATTACCGAAGTGAGGAAGCTGCTTACATGAACGACAGAATGATGGTTGCAGTCAATGGCCATCATTTAGTGAAGCGGAATGGAGGATCATTATCCAAAGCAGCAACGTCATCAACATCGTCTTTGGATTCTCCACCGCCAGCCAGTCCAGAAAATCGTTATCCAAATACCAGCAATCACCAGAGTATAGAAGACCCTGCAACGACTTCATTAAATCCGTCTTCTTTCACCGAAAGTCCTCGACGCCCTTACCACAGTCCACCGCCTTTTGTGAATAGTTCATCTGTTCCATCGTTTGTCCCGCAAGTGCGTGTTGCCTCCTACCACTCCGGACTAGGAGATCGCTTTATACAAACCACAGATCGTGCATACTCCACAGAATCCAGTCAGCAATTTATAATAAAAAACGAAATGATTCGGGATGAGGACGGAGACGAGAAAAATCAAGCTTACCAGCGAGGGCGAGCATACGAATTATTCCAGAGCCACCGCGAAAATTCTTCGGAGTTATTAGGCGTTGGTAAAGAAGCTTCTCCCGATATGTGTAAAAGAAATTCTACTAGTCCGGGAACCAAACAGCAAGAAGATGGAGATCATAGCTTGGCGAACGGTGACGACGAAGGTAAGCCATTACTGTTATTACTCCGTAGTCTCGTAGAGTAGTCTTCGTTACTGTAGTTAGTGTATATTCGAAAATTGAGCACAATTTATTTCCCATGAGAGGCTAAAAAACTCAGTTGAAACAATCAAGGATAACTTTAAAATATAGCAGGGATTTTTAAATTGGTGAATTGCAATATTTACTTAAATATGAATAAATATTCTGATAGTGTTAAAGACTTAATATTGAATATTACTGTAAAGTACCAGTTTTCTACATCGCTGTAACCTGTAAGGCTATACGAATGAAGGCCTTTAACTCAGCCGTTTCAAAATACCATGGTGTTTGTTATGCTCATGTCTTTTATACCACCATAATTCAACCCAAACGAATTAATGTTTTGCGTAATATATCCATAAAGGTCTTTAACTCTGATGATGGATCTTTTAAGACCATACATTCCAGTATACCGCAGTGTATTTGACAAAAACCTAGAAAGATGTGAGATATGCACGCATTAGTTCACAATTTTGATGGTTATCATAAATCCGGAATACAATACCCATTGGGGCTCTAAGTTGCACAAAAATCGATACGCTAATTCATAACAAACTCACGTCATTGTTTATAGTGTCGACATTTTCGCTGTTGCTTTTATTCACGTCATTTAACTGTCGCCTCTCAACAAATCGCTTTCGCTCTGTTCTCAAGTTCGGCTATGCATTAGTCAATTTGTTGTTGTTCATT
The DNA here is from genome assembly GCA_013436065.1 of Halocynthia aurantium. Classification (NCBI taxonomy): domain Eukaryota; kingdom Metazoa; phylum Chordata; class Ascidiacea; order Stolidobranchia; family Pyuridae; genus Halocynthia; species Halocynthia aurantium. Next base: position 22,517 of record QXVX01008271.1, read on the forward strand.
TTCCGCTTTAGCGAAAAGGCCCCTGTGGAAATCTTCCACTACTCGGGACATTGTTATGATAATTATGAGACGGTCGATGAACAGCTCTCTAATGGTGAAAAGAGCTAGTAACAATAGGGTAAATGATCAAAACTAAGTTCTTCCGAGTAAGGTTCTTAACGCTATAGCGCCGAGCTGTTGGTCCAACAGGCGAAGAAGTTGTTGCGAAACCTGTTATAGAATATGCATTTTATTGATTGCCAGGGAATTAACTCGTCTGGCATTTTATTGGATTGTTCTCAGAAATATAAGATTTAGTTGACTGTTATAGTGCTTTGGACTGGCGATTGCCTGCAGTTATCCTATACTGTATACTGTATATAAACACCGTAATGTCCATTCGAATTTCGAATTATTATTATTGCCCTTTATATAGCTGGAAACTTGAATTATTTTTATACATGATATCCATTGATATGTATAAATGTTGTGTTGCTACAAATTAGAAATAGGCATACAGTATATCATGAGAATGAGTTTACCCACTCGACTTGAGTCAAGCATCAAAACTTGACTTGACTATGTTACCTGCAATATAGACGTTGTTGATGAAAACTCAAAATTATACTTGGAAGCCCCGAGTCATCGGTAGAAAAGATTTTATACTGCCTAAAAATAATACTTTCCTATTTGCCGATATTATCTTCCAAACAAAATATCCCATGTATATAATATAGCCTAATGCAGTGTTTCACTCAACTTGTAACGAGTACAACACTCACCGTGAGAAATATCTTTAGCAACACAAATTTCGTTCCATAAGTGAAATTTAACATTGATACGTGAGTAGGAGTCGCCTGCTATATTTTTACTGGAGATTTGCATTTTTTTGCTCTTGAAATAACTATCTAATCATTCTAATGGGACGCAGAAGCCAATAGAATACATATTTCCTAAGTAATTTACAAATCTTGAATTACGATCATAAATCAATAACCAATGATAATTTTACTGGCCATAATGAATTAATTGTACGGTAATTATGACTGTGGATATCAAAATGCCCTGTCAAATACAGTGTGCATGGATGCTAATATCGGCCTTGCTTCAATTTTGTTGCTGGACTTTCGTAATTTGAATGTACGCCATTTATTTTATTCAACCTTCGTTCTAACGTATTGCAAACAATACCTCACACATTGTAGTTATTTTCATTGACTGGTCTTCGCGAAGCTTTTATCGCGTGCAGTTTCAGAACGGGCAGTATAGAGTGTTTCTCTTACCGTCGATTAAGCAATAACTGTCGACAAAAGGAGATTGTTCTATACAAAAAGTCATTATTATTGAAAACCAATTAGCGAGTTGATCATGTGAAGTTTCTGCTCCACACTTTCATACTCTTACAGCAGGAATGTAGCATTATAAGTTGTTAATTTCAATGTAATATTTCCGCTTTAAGTACACAGTAACTCATTATGGATAGGATTATTGAATTCAAAATTTTGCGATACGTTCTTAGCATATGCAAAGTTATTAGGCAATCTAATTCCAGATTTAATAAGCATTTTTGTCACTTACCCTACTTATAATCTACGATATGAAATAACAATTAGGTGTGTATGCTAAATACACAATTTTATGACATTTTTTTAAATTGAATAGAAGCAAAAATAACTTCACAAAGTTTTATAAGCTTCAGCCTGTTGGGTAAAAAGCGTTGCGCAATATATTTTATTATGGAATTATGAAGAATAACTGCATTGTTAGTTAAGTAAACAGTGTGTTTTACTGATGAATAATTAGTAATTGTAAGTGACGCTTATTCCGCTTGGAAATAACGGCTTTTTGTTTTGGCACTCCATGCAAGCAAAGCATGTTTATTATCATAAAATCTTTGTGTCTGGTGTGGCTGTCGTGACATCTCTTGTTGTAATTACAGTTTTCACGTTGGGGCATGACGGAAATAAGGAACGGTTTGACGAGGATAATTCCAAGTCACGCAGAGAAGATCTAAAAGTAGAAAAGACAACAGAATCTCCCAACAGGGACTCTAGTTTGGTTGCAAAAAGCGATAGGCAGAAACAATATTATCACCCGTATGTACAACAACAGCGTTCGCCTCGTGATGAAATTAGACGAATCAGACGATCGTCCGATGCAGAAATGAGTAACGATCACGAAGAAGCGCTGGAATACACAAAGTAAGTACTGAAATTTGGTCCATGCAGTATTCTCTTCTGCTTCCTACGCAACTCGAAAAACTTGAACGATTAGACAAGCAGCACTGTACGCCATTTTGCATCAACTAGTAAACCTAAACGTGCTGTTTACCTCATTAATTTTTATGTGCGGTCCTTTACGAAGGATTTAAAGTCAGAAGAATCGTTGCGCCTCTTAACAAGTTTGTATTTATTCTCGTGTAATTCTTTCAGCGGAAGCTCCGACCGCCGTCGCGGTAATTTGGCCGAAGTAGTCGATAATTTGAGACAAAAAAAGAATTATGTCACGACTGACAGCGAAGAAAATGACGGAAAAGTTAAGACTAGCATCGGCGGCAATTCAGGTATCGGCGAGTACCCGCCGTTCGTTAACGGACATAAGAAAGGATACGTGAGAGGATCTTCACCGAGCTGCGAAGGTGTGTGCTATTCTCTCATTTTCTTTGTTGTTATGTACATTAGTAATTTCAAACAGAAGTAACAGGGATTGAGTGCGGTGATTTCATTTATGGTATAAACGCTTAGATTTCTTTATGTAACAGCCCTTACGGAAGCGGCCTTATTGAAAGAAAATAAGCTATCAGAGATGATCGAACAACTGAAGTCTCTCAGGGAGAAATTCATTTCATCTACGGTAAGAACTTAATTACACGTGTGCAATGGTTCGATGTTTTTGCGGTTTTACCTCTCACCGCCTGCTTTTCCAGCAGCTGTTGTCTTCATCTCAAATTGTTCGTACATTCTGTTTACCTTGGTACAGTGAAGAATTGTGGTGACATTCACAGACATAGTCATACACACTGTGCGTTTGGGCTCTTTCCATGTCCTAATATTGCGCTATACTATTGCTATAAGTGCGATTAATATGTTATTATCCAATTACAGGACGAGCAAACTAAAGAAGCCGAAAACCATATACTAAAACAACGAGAGCAACTGGAACTAGCCAAACAGCAACAGGATCAGGTAGAGCATTTCTGGTTTATCATTAGATTGTACAATTTGAGCATACGGTTCCTTATGTAGTGAAAGGTTGCCAGGTAAAACAATGAAAATGCTTAACAACGTCTAAACAAGCGCCAAACATAACTAAATGGCTCCAATTTTTTTTTTCAATTGAAAAATAAATCATCACGTCCGTATTGACTGGGAAATAATTTTTGTCACTTAATGGTTGTGATACGCGGATCTTAATACACATGCGAACATTCGCTGTAATATAGAATGGATTTACGGAAAAGTCAGCGTATAGACGAAACATCTTTAATTAATCCGATATCAGACTCGATTACGATCAAACGTTTTCACTGTTTCTATTGATCTACCAATATAGAAGAGTCAGAAACCTGGTGTGGTATAAATAAAAACAAACAACGCTGATAATAACTCGAGTAAAAAAACACAGATTTATTGCTGCAATTTATAAATAAGATTCCGATGACGCAGTGCGAGCTAGCTGATCAGGGAGATAACGATGTTAAATGTAATGCCGTTTAGAGGGAGTGGGACATTTTTCTCAGAAACTGAGGAATGAATGAGGCTTGTTCGATTGTTTATGCTAACTTGAATTTCAGGATTTAATTCTTTGTCTCGTTTTCTCAATTTTTTTTAAGAATAGTTTCATACCTATTTTTACTTTAATATGACGTCACGTGCAATAAATACTCAACAGCGATTCGAAAAAGATTTGGTCGTCTTAAAAAAAGGCTATTATTAAAATATTCGATGACAGCGCATTCTCATCTTATCAAATAAAATGAACTGTGCCGAATTAAAAATGTTCGTGTCACTTTTTTCTGCACTCGTACACCGATATGATAAAAATATGGGGAAGGAAAACGGGGAAATTCCATCGACTGTATAGAATGAAATATCTCTTTAATGATAATACAATATTAATTTCCACCTATTTGAATTTGATCTTGAATTGAGAGAATATCTGAATAGGAATAAAAACACACAGAAAGTCGATACACACACATAAATATAATACGCATTGTATTTCGCAAACGAACACATGAACATGAAATCAAGTGTTGTTCGAAAATTCAAGGTTAAAGGGTAGAGGCTGGAAATGTATTATAAATTTACCCCTTTGTACCCCTAACCCCTGGTCCGGCTTATGAAGGTTTTTTCTTCAGTCGTTATTCGTGAAGTATTCTTAACCAGTCATCGAAATACTTTAATTAAAGCAATATATAATCTCTCCAAGTAAAGTGATCACGCGCTGCCTCCTTGCTGTTTTAGGATTTTGTCTTTCAGCCATTACCCTCACAAAAGTATTTGTTTTGTACAACATTATGGTATTATCAACAACATTATCAACCGGTTTTATGCCAGACCGGTTTCATTGTTGTGAAGATCGTTTTGGCCAGAATCGTAGTTCTGTTATGATAAGCCATTTGGCATCCCATTTGTTTTCGCTCCAATTGTACAGCACGGTACGCGCTTTGCGATCATTTCAGTATAAACACTATAGAGTGCTGAACAACACGAAACAGGTGACAAAGAAAACAGCCGTCTTCCGTCATTTCTATGTCACTTTGTGGCGTTAAAATATTTCGCAGGTATGTGTTCAAACAATGCCTGGTGATTAGCGTTTCGGTGTCATTTTTGTCGTGTTTCGGAAACTACTCACAGAGTGTGAGTATTTTACTGCATTAGTTAGAAACACAGCGCCTTACGAGTGATTTTGACAACTTTTGAAAATGACAACTCATATTGCGGTTGATGTTTTCTAATGGAAAGATGTTCAGCGAATGGGCTGTTGCCCTTTTCCTTTCATTTTGGTACAGAAATGGTACTATTATGAGATAATTTGCTCGTATATTTTTTTCGTCGAGCCATTTCTTTCACGTTTATTTAATACCGTAACAAAAGTATCTCTATCGCATAGTTTAGCTTTCTTTAGAATAGTTGTTTTGTTTTCGCCCATTCTCTGACCATAATTTCATTCTCTTGGCGAACGGCGCTAAGTGCTTTTCGCGTACAATAAGGAATGACGTAATCCAATGATGGTAACTGAATCCACCGACACTAATAATGCAAATCACAAAAGAACTGCTGGATAAAGTACTTAATTCGATTTCCCTGTACAGGTGAAAATCGTTCTGACTTTTGATGCTGATCTTTATCAGATGACTACCTTCGATCCCACGAAATCAATGTGATTTAAAATTCCGATAATCAGTGCAAATTACCACAAAACCTTTTACTAGTTCGAGTTTAAATTTTAAACTGCAAGCAAATGCAGGCTATCACGTCACTCTTTTCACGGAACCACGCACTAAGGGATATAAACTTGGAGCAAAACATTGGTTTTGCCAGTAGGAAACCTGTGGGTTTTCAGCGATGTAATACTTTTCGATCCGTTAAGAATGAGGTATGGTATTCCGAGATCCTAGACACCCGCAGAGTCCTATTGTTCTGGGGCTCAGTAGGTGAAGCGCGGTCCCATTAATCAAGAGCTTGTATTTGACGAATGGAATAACGATAGCGTAGGGTTGTTTTTAGAACAAACGCATATTTATCTTGCTCCTGTTACATATACAGGGTTTATTTTCGCCTTGCCCTACCCATATTATTATCGAATGATTGTTGTAGTAGAGAATTACCGGTTTTGCTCGCTCTATGCACTAGAACCGAGTTTAGAATAGAACTGCGTCACGGGTACCAAATAGTGTGTTTTCTATTGTTCTGCAAGGCAAAACTAATCCCAGAAATAATCTCTGTTTTTATTGCCTTGTGTTTTTTGAGAATAGGGAAAAACTTCCGTTGAATTGTCACCCCATTTTATGCGGTGCTTCATCAAAATTTTCTAGCCCACTGATTTATCATTCCGGAAATTTTTCGACCACTGGCTTATTGGATCCCTATTCATTTCTATTCAGCGTTGTTCAGTGGAAGTATAATTTGATCATAATATACTGCTTCCCGGAAACTTTTGTCGTTAAAGTTGTTTTTCAATTTTCAATTTTTCCACCGTTGTCTCGACGCGCGCGCGCGCGCTTCTCGATCTGAAGCCAAACAAAAGCCCATTTGTGCAGAGACAATGCTGTGCACTTTATTGTCGCTGTCGTGTTCAATTTCTCGCAAAACTTTTTGTTCTGAAAGTGACAATAAATGTCTTTTATGGTCGCTTCCCTCAATTAAAAATTACATCAACAATTTACAATACACTTAAAAGGGGATTTGCCTTCATTGTGCCAGGACTGAATAAAGTAATTTACTTCTAATTCTAGACTGAATACTGAATACTGAATACAATAGTTTGCCATAGCGGAAATACCCGGCTGGTGATAAAGTGATCAGTAACTATTATCGCCCTAAAAGAAGGCAATTGTTATATTTTTCAATAGCCATTTCTACACATTAAGTGGTTTCTTTTGACTGCTAGATAATGACTGAAATTTGTAAGTTGTTCCTTTGAGTTACCATAAATACAACTTGTGGTTATTAACGGCTACTGTTCGTGACATATTTACGTCTCAGTATCTGTATATTCCTTGTATATTTACCAATGCGGGCTGGGCCACCCGTTGTTTTGTCTAGATTCTAGAATCTAGATTCTAGAAATAGAACTGCACTGTGCCGAAGCTCTATTATTTATAACAATAGTTACGTTTTCATGGTGTGATGCAAAGGCATTTTTAACCGGATCGCGATAGGCTTTTGTTATCGTGTCTTCGCTTTTGATGAAATATGCATGTCACGCTCCTTAACAAAGGCGAGAAGTGTGGCATTCCTAAGTTTCTGACACATTGTATTCAGTCGTTGCTATTAATTATTTACGATCATGTCGCACTGGAACAATACGACTTGGTCTCATGACTCGTGAGGAAATAATTTCAATTGCTTCTTTCAAGTTCGATAATGCTTTGCTGTTTCTATACGTGGTGTGGTGTCTGATTACCAAATAGTGCAACCGGAAATATGGCGGTGATTTCTTGTTACAGGCAAAGTCGTTAATTTAAAGCATAACTTCTCTTTATCCTCGGTACGTAAATTTGGCCCTTTGTAATTTGACTTTGCAGACGAATGGAGTTAGTCTTGTGCCACCTCCTGGGGTACTAATCCATAACCTTCTTGATACTTGATGTGATTTTTCTTGTGGTAATGTTTTGTAATTTTCTCCATAAGTTATCGAACTGTACCCACTTCAGCAGTCATAAATGTGATTACACGTTTGATATTGCCTACTTTCTCCTTTGGTATTTTTAGAGTAAAAATATACTGTTTTTTTTTAGTTCAAAGGACTACATACATTTAAGGGTACAGTCAAATTATGCTATCATGACATTATTTTTCTTGTTTTCAGATTGCAAGACAACAACAACAATTAATCGAACAACAACATCGAATAAATCTTCTACAGCAACAAATCCAGGTACGCTAGTTCATCAGAGTTTAGTAATAAAGTAAATAATTTGATACTTATACATGACAGTTTACCAATTAATATAACATCATTCGGTATCTATTGCCTTAAGAATATGATAATTGGCCTCCGTTTGAGGTTATACGATGTCACAACGGTATATCATAATCGAAACCATTACATTCTAAGCATGTGTTGGTTAGCATTGCTTCCTCCAATGCCAAATCCTATGTAAAGAATCGTAGCATGCACATCATCATTTTTCGTGTTGCTGTACTGTATTAGGAGAAAACACACAGTGACGTCATTTTTCAGTTTGACTGGTTTCAGTAGGTAAATGTCGCATGTATATTAAAGATATATGCTTTGTTACTATGCGGTATATGGTAAACTTTTAACAGTAGTTATTCGTTATGGTTATCAATATTGGCGAGAATTGAATCGGCGCGAAACTACCGAAGAACATCACTCGACGCGCCTTATGTAAAAAATACACTTAATACTTGTTCAGTACTTGCTTGTATATCTACGAGTATACGGCTAACTTTTTTCTTGTAAGCTCTAGTTCAAGGCCTCTTTGGTGTGTCAAAATCAGTGCATATAGCATTATGGAAAAACTTGTCAAAAATGATTAACTACCCTTTGTTTCCTGCGGTTGAGAGACTAGGCAGACTAACCGTCACGCTCTAAAACGTTTTCAGTTTTAGATCCCTGTTAAAACTGCAATAATATTACAGTAATAAATATACACGTTTTGGTTAGGTAATTGTTCAATAAAAAAAATTGGTAATGATCCAAGAATACAACATTGTCGAATTCATGAATCGGTTTACTCGGAGTTCAGTTCGAATTTCTGCTCTTCATGTGACATTTATTGTGCATTCTTTGCATTTGTAATGCGATATGCGTATCTTTTAGCGCCTTTATTGTGTTACTTCAGATTTTAGAGTTACTGTACTTAGGTCGTGGGACTCTTGTCGGATTTAGCCATTGTTCCATTGTTTGTGTCTGCATGCATTCTAATCATGATTGTTGTAGACACTGTTTTCTCAATGCCATATCGTGATTTGTTCGAAATTTACAGTGATCACGTAGGTGCGCATCTGTTTCCCGTGACGTAGTCGTTTGAAAAACGCCAATAAATACTGTAGGAATAAATTTTCATTCCAACTTTGCATATTAGAGAATTCCGGTGTCGTTAAACATGGTAAGCGGAAAATATAATCATTCTCATTAGCCAATACAGTGTTAAGAAGCGTCTTCAGTTTTCATAACAATTTTAACGGATTCGGAAATTCAAGCTCACTTCGGCTTTCATACCAACTAGTGTAAAGACCAACTGCCGTCAAAAATGACAGCAATAAATTCAGCACTGCATTTTTCCTGTTAATATGCAATCTTAAAACTACAGGTAAAATGATGTAACGATTCAAATGACCCCATGCCTTTGTCCGATGCTTCATATGCACATACTTGCCCACAGGACGCAAGCCACACACTGCATACTTGAAAGTGTTACATGCAAATATCTACATATATCCATAGGCATTGGGTTTTACGTTATTCGGGTATAATTGGTGTGGTTTAATACCCGAACTGCTATTTTGTTTTGAAATGAACTAGAACTGTTTTGCTAATGAATGCATGGAGCTTCAGCAATATTATGACGTCACCCGTCAGTACTTCCAGTCGATATCAGCAGTGTAATGTTATGCGCTTTTGCTTTCCCCGTTTAACTTAAACCGGTAAACGTTTCCATTTTTTTTCATTTGCTGCATTGCAACAGATGCAAAGGGGCGATTTTATCAGAGACCACCATGTCTCATAAACACTATGTCGAACGCAAATTATATTCCTATTTGGCAGGTGTGTTGTTTAGTTGTATCTTGCCACTGCGGAACACATATCTTCGCTAACAACGATTGTGACAGTGTCCCGACGCTTTGGGAGCGCGTATCTTAGCGCCTGATGACAATCGCTAATGCATTAAACGTGTAAATATTTTCAATCTTATGACATACACTGCGCTACATAGCGAAGTCTAATTCCTGTACAATACTAGGAATCCCCTCCATTAATCCGTCACTGGGTCATGGTTAGACCTTTTATTTTTGGATTATTTATTAGCTAATTACTTCAATAACTCTGGTTCTTTAATTACTTTATCTTTCCCGGCCACGTTTTTCGATTGTTGTTGGTTATTTCTCATACCAGACTGCTCTTGTCATACAGCGCTTATTTGTGTGAAGTATCTTGCTTGGCAGGTCCTGCAAACGGAGTTTTAGTTTTGATTTTGAAGTTTGATTGTCATAACCGGAAGCTGGAATGACATCAGTTATGCAACGCCAAATCCGGTTTGCACTTAAACAGTCTAATCGCAGAGTCTTGCCTAATTATACCGAGTTTAGCGAGTATAGTTAGAAGGAAAGTGAGTTACAAGCCAATGTTTACATTTTCCATAGCTCCATAACTCTACTGTTTTTGCCAGCGATCACAATGACGTTGTGTATGATTCAGCGTTGTTAATATGGTACATTTGGTTTTAGTGAAATGTAACATGAAATGTTAAATCTCTCAATTTAAACCGTTTAATTTTAATTTTAATTTGCATTTGCTTGGTCAAGATTTATAATGTAATCGCAAATCATTACCCAAGCTCAAAAATACGCATACGCATCTAACTAATGCAGACATTAAAAAACAAAATTCCAGATTTCTTATTTCTTAGTACTCCTACAACCGCAATATGCAAATCCTAATTCATTGTCAACAGTACTCTATACCGACATTTTTAAACAAACACAGGTCATTTGCGATCATACATATAAATTCGCTTGTATTTAAATATCTCAAGCAACGAACTCTGCGAGTTTTGCCACCACGTATGGACCACACATTAAGATCGTCACCCACTCCGGAGTTTTTTCGGAGAAACATGACTTGAACGTCATCGCGCCACACCGATTATTATGCCACTTCACTCTGCGACGTCACATAGTAATCCGAAATAGAAAGTTAAACCATTGCTACACACCTGTACACGAATAAGTGACATGACGTAATTGCCTCTAATGCTCGTTTTCTCCTATTCGGTTCAAGAATACATGTCTCAGTCTTTCTTGTAAATTGTACATTTTCTTTTGTGAAGCAAGGTTAAAAGGTAAATTGCGATAATACTACACGAAGTATTACACACAGCTTTGCATATGCTCTTGTGATGTAAATTACCAATATAAAATATCAGTGAATAAACATTATCGGCGTTACAAGAAATCTTCGTCGATTCTTGCCGAAATGTTTCAATATCTCTCAAAGTTCTGATTACATCACAAGGTCCAAGATTCCCTGTATTCGTATTTGCATTTACTGATTACTGATTACTGATTTACTGATTTACTTTTTTCTAATTGGAGTTGCACTCACTTGCCCCGCTTAAGCAGAAAGTACAATTTCTCTGTATGATACTGGGTTACTATATCCGAGGCAGCCTCGTCCGTAACACAATAACTTTTGGTATAACAATGATTTTCGGATTAAATTGATGCGATTTGTATACGTATATTTTCAGAGTTAATTACTCTGCCAACTGAGTTCTCGATTTCGTTCGTAAACTCTCGTATACCTTTAAACCCGTGGTTATTTAAAAAAATATTAACTTATGAGAAACGTTTTCTTGCCGTTGAGATTTTTGTACGATAACGATCTAGAAGAGGGTAATTATAGAACGATACAGTACAACTACTCTAAATATACCTTACCTAACCTTATATCACTGTATGAATATCGGACATTTAATGCTGGTTTTTGTAATACCAGCTCCTCAGACTGTAAAATTCTTGTTTTTGTTTTCCTGGAAGTAGTTAGTATATATCGAAAATTATTTCATAAAACTATGATGAGCATCTATTGTCGCCAATTACATTAGCGGTTTTTATCGAAACTCACATCATTGTCGTTAAATTGAGGAAGGACAAATTGCTCAGATTATAAGTGTGCCAGTGTGCCAGTTGGCGATTTAAAGAGTTTTCCAAAACACGAAGGCACACCAGACTGAAAAATATATATTTTGGAACAGTCTTCTGGTCCTACTGTTAATTATATTCAAAAGCGGTAGAATTTTTTTTGCTTGTATGTAAATGAATAGACGATTCAGAAATATTCCTGCACATAATGGAAATACGAACACTGTATTGTAAATCTTCTTCCTGTTGTTTGATAATAATTTGAATAACACAGACAGTCCAGTTGTTCTTTCTGCTGTAATTTGTAGACAATGATGAAATTCTCTGATATATACTGCTCAGATCTTTGTAATTTGTAATAGCCCGGTAGAAATAGTCTTATCGAATATTTTCGTTTATAAAATTAACTTTTCTAACGAATTGCTGCTGAATTTATTTACATTTATTTTGTGATTTTCTCTTTCTTTATCCTATCCTTGTTATCATTGTGATAGGGTTTCGTCAGTTCTCAAGATCAACACTTGAATCACTCTCTACTTCGAATGATGCCATTTGGACCAACGGCAGCCGCCGCAGCGGCTGCATCCACGAATGAAAACTTGCTATCTGCTGCACAGTCCGGTCTTCTTCCACTCTCGTCCCTGGCAGCGTACAAGGGCATTTTGGGTAAGTGAACGAGAAATATTTCCTTCAAACTTATTCATATTTATGAATATATATAAGGTTAAAGTTGTGAAAGGGTTTTTATTGTTCATTAATCCATACATGCTGCTATACACGAGTAAATATTGTATATATCGTGTTATAACAATGAAATAATACTGTATTCGTAAACGCCATATATACGGTCATATATTACTAAAATATCGCCTTAATCGGAGAGAACAAAACCGTTTTCGACAGTGAAGTCGATTCAAATGTGTTTCGTATTTTTGTCAGTCCTTAGAAGAACACAGCGCAATCCGAATTAAGGCAAATTAAGCAAGGCGGAAATGCCGTGTCAACGTTTTTCATACCGTACTGTTTGTTATTGATGAGTTTAAACAGACGAGTAACATCCTTGTTTTGTGTCGTACATTCAGGAAGCGTTGACCATTCATCTTACTTATTTTTCCTGTTATTTTTGAGCGAAATTGTAATCGATTGTTCACGTTAAACGGCGCATATTGTTTTGTTCCACCATTCTATTGAGGGGCGGTTACAAGACAAGTATCATGTTAGTAAGATTGAATGGCATTGTGCGGATTTTTGAAATAATAACTCGTGCTGTAAGTAATGATCCTTCTTGGTATAATATTCGACACCGCTTACAATAGTACAACAGAAATATTGGAAAGTTAATTTGTTTGCAACATCCTCATCAAATTGTGCCTCGTATCTTGATTGGGTATTATTCATTGGAAACCACAAAGCGGATAGCACCATCATTATTCAGTATTTCGGTACATGGATCAAATAGTGATATTGTATTTCATGGGAGTTACGTTACTTCCAGGTCTTACATGATACATAGATTTTGAACGGTAATTAAAAAGAGTAAAGATTTTGGTAGGGGTGGTAATAATATTTTCGATAAAATTAAGACTTGGAGATGCAGGTAATATGATTATTTTATAATTTAGGCCAATGACTCGAATAGATTGAAGTAGACTAAAACTTGAATAAGGATTCAAATAAATTATCTTGATTTCAAACATTACTCGAGGTGCTTGGTGTTATGGACGGTTTATACCTAACCTATTGGTCCAGTGTATTGCGTGCATTTTTAGTTCATTGCGTAGGCGGATATGTATTTTTCCAGTTCTTAGAACTAAAGCAGAGGATGTATGATAACAATTTATCCTTGATTCGTTTAATTTTTCTTTTCTTGGAATTATCACCGCTTGCTGGATAATTACGTATTGTTTGTGACACGAAACAAAATGCAATACTGTGGTCATATACTGTTTTTCATTCACTATTCTGAATACACATTTTATGTGGCTTCTATTGCCCACCCGCAAACTGTGATAGCAGCAGCCTTGCCCAGGAATAAGTAATGAGACAAGAATCGACCTAATAATTCCATTATAATAGGAGGAATAACATAGAGCGATTTGAACTTAAAATAACTGGAATTGTATTCTTTTCAGATCCGTATGCTCATATGTTTGCTGCCTCCGGTTTCGGAATGAATCCAAGACAGGTAAAATCTATGCTTGATCTACAATGTAAAATTTATTGTGATACGGTAATGTCAATTGATGTGACAACCCGAATCAGTAACACGATCCAAATCACTATTTTAAGGACTTGAATTAAACGTAGGACAAAAATGCCCTGTACACAAACTACGATACTTGATTGTTGATGTCAGTCATAACCAATTTATAATAATATAACATCACTTATACCGTTATATCGCAATTTCTTTTTATTTGTAGACATCTCTCTTATGATTTTGTATCATATAAATGACAAATGACACCAGGCTAAGGATCAGCGCTTTTTAAGCCGGCTTGCTCTTATAGCGGTCAGGGTAATCATTCTAAGAAATACTAATCCCTGGTCAATACTTACTTGCACACTACTCAATCATGCTTGATTTTGAATTAGCGAGATTTATTATAAACGTGGCAAAGTATTTTCCAGCGCAAATCGCAAGATTACACTGTTCAAATTTCAATGTATTGACAGTGCCTTTCAAAAAAAAATATTCTCCCTCTAACGATTCCACTTTTCCACAGCATCATCCTCTGTTGATGCCGCACAATGCCGCCGCCGGAATCACCGGGGTAGGTTTCAGTGGCTTGGATAATCTTAACCCTGGCGTAACAGTGCCCGTGACAGGAATAGGACAATCAGCTGCTTCCAGATTTGGTGAGTGAATGGTGGCTGTTTTTTGAAAAGTTGAACAGGGGTTACGATTAATACGACACTATGATTAGGAACGTACCTCATCACAAGTAGAGTTGGTTATAGGGTATACTATTATATGGGTTTCTTAGTATAGTGCGTGCTAGTGTTTTTCGTTCTGTAGCATTATTTTGTCGCACAACCTATTTTAGTTTTCCTGTCATCAACTATTTGAATCGTATTTCATTGACGCAGGCATGAAAACCTCTCCAGTTCATTCCAAATCGACAACAAGTCCACCATTTGCTGACACTGCTAAAGGGAAAACATCCGATATTCCACTACGCGAGGCATCCCACCTACATGCTCTTCATCATAAGCAACGTCACCATAGACCTTCGGGTTCGCCGCGTCATTCCACCGACGAAGGACAGAATTACTCTTCTCACTGCGTGAACCATAGCCCCGTGTCGACAGGAGGGCCGTCTTACAAGCGCTATTCACCTTTCACGTCTGAAAGGAAATCTCCTAGTCCGACTCAACATATTGGGGCGGAAAAATTGTCTGCTGCTGACGACTACAGACGAATGAAAAGCAACTGCGGGAGTGACCGAACAACAAGGATAGGTTATCCAGATACCCAAAAAGAAGGCTTTCTGTCTCCGCAAAGTCCGGACGTGAAACCTGATGGAAACGAGCTTCTCGCGCGTGTGGTGAGTCTTATTTTTTATTCTTCGTTGATAATTAAGATAAGGAATTTTAATTTTGTATTATTTATTGGTAGTAGGATATCATCTGTAAATAGATAGTGCTATGTAATATGTTCGAATTCATTAACTTCCTATAATTGCGTACCATATGCTACATTATACACGCTTAATTGAATGCAAGGCTTGTTGCTTGTTGCTCATCCAGCGATAGCTTTGTAACCGAGATTTAGTCGTAGATTTGCGCGGTGCGCGTCACACCGTCGAGTCTGGCGAAGCGTTCTTGTTCCCAGGAGGATGGGATTCAGAACACCTTTAAAAGCCCAAGTCGCGCACACGGGTCGCTGAAAATAGCTCACCTAGGCAGCATTATGACGATCGAGCGCCTGCGCTCCAGACACACACAATCGTACATATCTTCAGAGAATGCAATTATAAAGATATGATTGTTTCCAACGCAACAACTGTTAGATGCCGTATAGTTTAACCCTGGCCATCTAACCTAGTAATAGCGCCGCAGCTTTAAGCTATTCCGTGTTGCTTCCAGGCAAAGTGTTATACTTACTTCGTTCGAGGACGGAGTAAGTTGGACGGAATAAATGTTGATTGGGCTACTTTTATTTTGACAAAAGTCATCGGCATATCGCCATTTTGTTTCCGAGTTGTCGATTTTATTGGAATTACTCTACATGTAAGTAAGTGTACACTGCTGGATAGCCGTAAGGCACGCGACCTCTTTAGAAATCACGCATCACTGAGATTGCTATTAAACACTTTAATATCCATTCCAATATACACATTTGTTGCGTATAATATAAAATGTATCTACGCTTAGCATGTATTACTTGAGTAACAAATTTCTAGGTAAGAGAAAATTAATGTTTTTTTTCGAATACGCAATGTGCATAACCATTTTATATCGAACATGGTTCATGTTAACGTATTTCTATTACCAGAAATTAATATTGGCATTTGGGTATGAGAATATTTTAAGGAGAAAGTGTACATTTCAGAAAGAGCTCTATGTACTGTCTCTTAGTCTGAATTTCTCCCTTCCTGACCAAGACTGGGAATCGGTACGACAACGAATTTCCATTTTGTCATCCATTGTAGTACATACGATAAACAATAGGAAGTGTCTTATCTTTGTCTTGATCGTGGTCGCGTATTGAACGTTGTAATGAGGTTGTGAATGCCTATTACATTCGAGCTCGGTTGGCGCTAGGCTTTGTTGTCAGTTTGTTTGATGCCATCTTCCGATCGAATTCGGCGAATGCGTTTCCAGACCTAAAGGAAGTGGCTTTGGGTGCTGCGAAGCGTTTTCGCATTTCAACGAAAACTCGTGTCAAACTTGTTCAGGAAAACAATAGTCAAACTGAGCGGGTCAAACAGTCGAAGTCGGTACTGGCAACATTGACGACGCTTCTAACCATAAATATTTCACCATGCTATTTGAAGGAAATGTTTTTGCACTGCACATATGGAGGCAGTGAATTGCGTCTGTTGTTCCCAGACACAATAGTAACACAATTCCCTCTGTTAATGCTTTCCGGCAACACTGCCAAACAGCGCAGCGGATCCTTTGTTTCAATACGAATGATCCGTGTTGAATTAACTGCTTTTCTCGATACAATTCCATGAATTTATTCTGCTTAACACGATCAAGTTTATGTACGTATTTATAAAGCAAGGTGTCCGGAGTGGGGCAAGCAGTCTGGGAATGCGCTACTGCACTGTAATTGCAGTTTCTTTGTCGAACATGGGCAGTTTCGTAACGTAGTTTCCGATAACTGTCACCAAACGTCGAAATTAACGCTGTAAATACTGGACGTGTTTGACGAACCGTTTGCTTTGGAGTGATTGACATTTGTTAGGTGTTGTTCGGTAAGATTGTACATGCATTGCGCTTGGGCTATTGCGTTATCGTATTTCCTTTGTTTTGGCAAAAACACATCGGCTATTATGGTCATTTTTAGTTCGTTGGTTCGAAATTTTCTTCTGCAGAAAGAAGGCTGTGTAACGATTGCGGCATTGCCAGCGATGGAAAGGAACTAATCCGCGTGCCTAAAGTGAATAGAAGGGATCGTATTCTAGAAATCCCACCGTTAGAATTGCAACTCTATATTCGTCGGTATGCCTATTCAAAGGTGACAGTTCTGACGACCAGGAAACGCATGTTTCCATCCGAACGATTTAATTCCCCATAGAATCAAACAGAGCTTTTTCTGAGACGTCACCGACCAATCTCTAACAAGCTGCGCTATTTCTTTGTCTTAGTTCTTTTTGACTAATCGAAGTAACATTGAATCTCCTATTACCCTTGCAATGGAAGTGTGCGAGTCATCGAGTAAGATATATTTCCGTTGAATTTAACGTCTTCTATTCAAATCTCCGTATTAAAAATACGTCTTCTATTTCGCGATGGATTGGGTGATGACATAAAGTTGCTTTCGACATCCTATTTATTGTAGTTGCGTTTCCTTGCATTCAGATCAAATAGTTTTTCTGCCTACAGAATTGACGTCAAAGTTCCTTTCCATTTTTCCGATTCAACATGTCGTCTTCGTTGGCGAATATTTGTGATGCGATGTTCAATCGAAGGAAACAACATAATCCCCCGACAGGGAACATAATCGCGTTCGCGCGTCTTTCTCTTACCGGAATGAACATTAGGATGTTTGTACCGTTCTTGAGTATGAATACCTTGCATTCATAAACGTCAATAACCGGGAATATAATGAAAGAGAGTATCCGTACGGTATGGGGGCGTCTTGTAAAATCAAATACCTCCATAAAACGAGACTTCTTCTTGGCCTCTTACATGTATATCGGTTTCGGGGTTAGGTATCATCTCCACCTTCTTGGCATAATTGTCGGTCGATTTATAAAAACTCTGTTTGTGGTTCTGAATACAGCACAGTAGTTTCTTCTGTTCATTACACATCTTTCGACATGAATATATCCGCTGAAAACATTTGTCGTCTGCATTACCAACTGAAAGTAAACAAATATCTAATATTGTTAACTCCTTAACAAGTACTCATTTGGATTCAAAAATGTCACAAGGTAGATAAATACAAACGACCAATTCTACATCAAATATCAATGACCTAATTGAAATGAATACGAGATTTGTTATGCTATTTGCTTACTGACAGGCTTTACGATTATGCTGCTACTGTACGTATGTAAACATTATCTGTTAGTAAGCTTACAGCATTCTTCTGATTCGACATACATAGCAAGCGAATCCCTCAATCGAGGTTATGTCAAAACTTAGTAATTTGTATCATGTCTAGCCCATCCCTAATACCTCAGCGAAATCAGTGGCCTCTTGTAATGATAAATACAAATGACTGACGTTGCTTCCGAAACAAGTTCCAAAGATTATTTGCTTGTATTGCGTGGTGTGATCTATTGCTTCAGCGTCTAATTTCTCCCTTTCTCCCATTGTGTTCGACATCGTAGAAGTAGATGCTTTTTTGTCAGATACGTATAGCTGTCACATCTTAGCCTAAAATTGGAAGTGGTATTTTCCAAACCTCAATTTTTGAAACATTACTGTAATGGTGTACGCCTGTTTACTACACGGTAAATGAACAAACGAATTTGAAAAGAAAGCGTAAAGGAAACCCACTTCAATCAAACACAATGTAGCTTTCATTTCCACGGAAACTATATCCTATCGTTTGAACTAAACCGATATATGGTAGCGCAGTAACTACGTTATTTGACAGAC
Organism: Halocynthia aurantium; assembly: GCA_013436065.1. Taxonomy (NCBI): domain Eukaryota; kingdom Metazoa; phylum Chordata; class Ascidiacea; order Stolidobranchia; family Pyuridae; genus Halocynthia; species Halocynthia aurantium. Next base: position 41,335 of record QXVX01008271.1, read on the forward strand.
CAGCGGACGCACACACAGTCGGTCGCGTGAGACAATCCATAACAAACCATTTGTAACAATTAAATAGCCAATGTACCGTTCGCAGGTCGTTTTTATCTATGGCCCTTTGGCCTTGAATGAAACTCTTTGTTCTCGGGATGAATTGTGTCATAGTGTTGGTATAATTGTGGTTTTCTGCGTTTTTGAGTTGACCACTTGGTAGTTTGACAGCGAGTATTATCACTGATGACTTGTTTACTACAGTAGCAATGTGTTTGTTTCATTGTTGGTATCTTGCCTTTTCCACTTGTGCATCGACTATCCGTCTATCTATCTATCCACGTGCCTCGACAATTAACATAATAGAATATGTGCGTTATCGCGATCACTTGATTAAAATCTTGATCACTGTACATTATTTGCATTATCACCATTACCTTGCGTTTTCCCAAGCAAACAAGAGGATTTTCCTGGTTTTGAAAGCGCCACCTTAACCTCAAAGCCTTGTTTGTTTGGAAATTCGGGAGATCACAGAAAGATAATTATTTTCCTACAGTACGTAAATCCACCGGGAGCGCGTTCAAATCTGCTATCGTACTAGCCGCACAAACCTGTCTAGTTAGAAAACTCAAACGCCGGACGAAAAGCTGTTTTTCGTGTAGCGCATGCTTGTATTTTTCGACAATCGTTTTTTACCGTCGTTCAACTCACCGCATGCAATTCAAAGCCTTGATTATTAATATAAGTTGTTTTGTACACTGGAGAATATGAATGGTGTTAGGGAGTACACCAAAGTGCTGCATTATCGTTAGAATTGTCATGTAGGTAGTGATTTTGTCTTGTGATATCATTTCGGTAAGATTACAGACGCGGTAATGCATGTAATGTGGTGAAACTACGATAATTACCGCATCCAATGTCAAACAACTTATCTTGCTCGTGTCAACATCCAGTCCTGCTCTTCTCTATAGTGCTCTCACTTTGGGAATAGGGAAGCTGTGAATCGCCGAATTGTATATCACAGGCAAATAACAGGTTGACAAGTTCGGTAAGCATGGCCAACCTAGTAGCCATATTAAGCGTGGCCAACCTAGTTACCCCTGGTTCCAGGCCTGTGCTTCGGAAACCATTTTTGTTCTTATATTGTCGGACGCTATATGGAGTTGATTTGTTCATTTATGAAAGACGATATATATGCGCGGACCTGCAAACTCAAATATTATTTCTGCGTTCAAAAACCTATTTGCTTTTATATTAATTTCACATTACCGTACTTCAGCAAATGACATTAAATCTTGTTTCGAAAACATGCAATTCCATTTTGTCATGTCACAGTAATCTTTCAATGTAGTGATATTTCAAACTCGGCGTATGATGAAGTACTCTGTGATTCCGATAATTTGTCACGTCCGTCGGCGCGTTGCGATCGGTCATTCGACTCAATATCATCTGTATTTGATCTTGCGGTGTGGTCTTTAACACCGCATTTCAGGTACATGATAATATTTCATTTTATATCTATCTATTTGTGATTTGTCGAGATGATGCAGCAAAAGAGCTGAATGTGTCACTCGCAATATTTTTATGTTCTGAGAAGTCCTGTACCACCACAAATTTCTGTAATCTTTAATCCGAACATATCTTGAAGACAATCGGATTGAGAAATTAAATTTCTCGAGCTTGTAATCGTACTGTCAACCAAATAAAACCTACATTTAGTCAAATTCCATTTCCAAGATACCGTGGCAACAATGCGCTTACTGTAATGTGTAGATTGAACTATTGACGGGAGTTGTCATATTTCGTACAATCGCGATTTTGTTGTTGGTCCGTTGTTGTCGCGAATACTTTCATGACATCTTAAATTGATGGCACACTTTGGGAGGTTCCCAAGTCAAGATTCAGTTCCGTTCCTCTTCATAATTTGTGTCCACTGTAAATAAGATTATTTAATGAATAGTATTTCTAAATATAGAGTGTTTTATTATTATTAATAATTAGGAAAGATCGTCGTAGTTGTCTTGACTAGGGACGTCATGACCGCCTACAGACGAATTAGAGATTCCCATTACGATGTAAATATTCAGGAAATTACGTATTTAGAATTGATCTTTTTGAATGAAGGAAGTACAAATTTATAGATTTTCAATGAAGAGGCGAGGCGTTAGCTGCAGGGTTTATTTACGTTATTTTTCGTAATCCTATCTCGATTAGCCAATGAATACAATTTTGAGGGATGGGTTGTATTCAGTCACAGAGGCAACTAATTTGAATAGATAAGTATATTCTCGCGTATAAGTTTTGTTTTATTACGTAATCCAACTATGGCGCTCGTTCAACGTAATTCTACAAAGTTTTTCGATTCAAATTTTTGCTTGGGAGAAGCTTCTTGAAATAATTTTAGTTGGATTGAAAAAAACTTATCTGTTCATTCGACGCGCTTTCAGTCGATTGCGTCAAAAGTAAATCAATCAATTTGAAAAATTGCTAATATAGACACGAAAACTCGTTTGAACCCCGAGTTTTTCTCAGGACAACAAATACTATTCGTGACTGTGGCTGAAATGCCATTGTTAGTAATTTCCTCGGTAAAGGTCATCTCAGTTCTTTCATTTATATATCGTGCGTACCCTGGTCACCCCAGACCAGCTGATGCATATAGCTCACTATGAAATAATGATTGAGTATCATTACTGTTTTCGAATAATTCGTTCAAAACAAGTGTGATGCAATGTATTTCATGTATGTAATGCATCTCTATAAATATAGAATAGAATACCTTTACTCTCACGATAAATGGTGGTACGAATCGAAAATCATAGATTACACGTATACTGGGAACCAAACAGTTCCTTGCGGACAAATTCTCACTGCGAAACTTTGTTACGGCAAATTAATACAGCGATATTTTCTGATGTTCAAGGCAATTGTATATTACGTTTACCATATGGAGCTTCATAACATGATTGCTCTATCAGTCAATGTTAAAAATACTTTGATTAGCTCACGTGCCAATAATAATATACATCCGGTAGAAATTGTCACACACGTATGAACATTTCTTCTAAACAACATTTCCAGAACTGCATCCATGTATTTAGTAAGAATTCTTGTAATGAACTATGAAATTACTATCCAAACCCATTTTTATGTAGAATTTTCGGTGCTTTCATGTGGCTTACCTAATTTTTAGCTGTTTGAAATTTCAATTCCATCCCTAACCGAACCCGTAAACAGGAGGTGGACCACATATCATAGAAGCAACGTATTTTATTTAGGTAGATACCTGGGAATAAAAGCACGTGTAGTCTTTGTGACATGGTATTACAGTACAGTAGGCCCTCGTTTTCCGCCTGGTTACATACCTAGAATGGGAAGAAATGGAGACAAGGTATAATGTTGGGTTTCCAGCGCCACTAGCGGTAAAAAGTATATGCTGCATGCCTGCATACCCAGTTGCGTTCCCGTTCAGTTGATGTTCTCAGTTGAATCTTCTCACAACGAGACCCTGCTAAATTAATATACAAGTGCGTACAATGGAGGGAATTTGAAATAGTTTACTCCTTTACTGCAGCACCGCAAAGGGGGTAAAACTTGTGTGATCGCGGCCTTAAAGTCATCTCCCGTATAATAGTACATAAGTATGAGATTTAACCTATTATGCTAGGAAGAATGTGTTCGAAATAATCTTAACAGGAAGGAATGATAAGCAAAGTAAAATGGGCGATAAAAATGACCGCGTTTCACACACACACACAGCATCCCGGGATTCAGAGAAGACCGCATTCGCGGGTTTAACAGAATGCCAGGAAATCGGAAATAAACGTTTAGTAATAATACTAGATCTATCCGATATCAGTTAATTGAACAGCTCGGTGTTACTGGAAACAGTTTGGAATAAGTTATAGTTTAATCGGAAGGGCGTGAGTTAAGTTTCATGAAATTACTACGTAGTTGTTTCTGAAGATGAGCAATGAAATCTATTTCTCTGCTGCGTCACGACATGTGTGTAAATTATTCCAACGTTGTCATAATAAATGAACTTATTTCATTTAGGAAACTTTAGAATTTCCGGATAAAAGTACCATCATTAAGTTACATCACGGCCTAATTTTAAAATATCAACAAACCTTACTACTGCCTACTTGAATACAATAATTTCTACGACCTCTGAACCTATAATTTTGATTCTTCTATATTCCTATATATATATATATATATGAGTGTTCCCACAAAAGGCCGAAATATGTATCAGCTAATAAGCTAATATCAAATAAAACAAAGGGGCCAAAAATGAATGATGTTCAAAGAGAACCCATTCTACGTGGTTCTAGAAGCTTCAGTTTCATTACAGTGCATAAATGTCATAATTTTGAATCGTATCTCTAATGAAACCACAACTTTTAATAGGTTAAAAGTCATTGCTGAGAAATAACGTTGACATGGTATATGGATATGCACCTGCCTGACATTATTTACCAAGTAGTGAATTAACTGTGTGTATTAAGCGTATATGCATATCGTTCTACGTAATGCTGTTATTCTGTAATTAGTTATAATCTGAATAATGAAGGCATGCGAGTACATGAGCACTCGTACAAACTCACGCACAAATGCACAAGATGTATTTTCTTCGATTTATATGTAAATATTGTGATGCGATCGTGCGCAGTTTTCGTGTGATGGTAGTACAGTTTTCAGCTTAGAATTATTTCTTTGCGAACTGGAAATCACTCACTGCATATGTCATGTACTATGGTAATATCTACAATTCACAATATACACTTCTGAATATAACTGCGATATAATCGCATCACTGTGCGGTGACATAAGAGTGTATAACTGTTAGTTGTTGTAGGCGGGTTAGCCGTTAAAAAACGGATTACGCTTAGGAATAGACACGCGGAAATGTGGTTTTCGACGAAAACGATCACGTGAAAATGTGCTGTCATTGTGTTAATCGCTGCCTGTCGTCGTCGTGTGATTTCTCGTTGACCGACGGATAACCCCATCTTTGTTTATAGTTTTCCAAGTTTACAAAATGTTAATTATCGCGAAGAGCGGTTCCGTTTGTCCACATCTGCCCGCAGCTCCCAGTTGCGATAATCTCTGTTTCAAGTGTCTATTAAAACTTTGGCGATGTCGTCAAACGCTTAATAACTGGTGTCGTGAGTTCTATCTGTTTCACTGTTTAAAAGAATCCGGAATTTTATCGCTTTGTCGCAATCACTCCACTGATTATTGAGCACTTAGCCCTGTCGCGATATGAGTTCTTGTACAAAAATCGTTGGTGATAGTCTTCTAATGGCGTAATCGCTGTTGTTTGTCATCTTCCTGGCGATGTTTGTTATACTGTAAACTGAACAATAACCGACTTCGAAGAAGAAACTTACCGGTAAAATTGTGCAAAAGTTTCAGATTTTACATTTTTTTCTACTTCAGACTTTTGCAAGATCTGTTGTTTAAATAAGCATCTCGTTAACCAGGCGATAACAATGTTCTGCTCAGATGTAACACATATTACTTTCAATTTGTTCCGTCACATGGATTTGAGTATCGTGACATTAGTGCCCACCAAAGAACAAATACTCAGGACGATAAGAAATCAAAGAGCATTTAACAATCACAAATGTCTTGTGATATTTGGCAGACACAGCCATAATGATTTGACAAAACTTGACTAAAGTACTTACGTGATAACAATAACGTCATGTCACAATAATAATTTACTTGCTGGTCGAGATGGGCTGTGAAAATTCTTTTTAGGTATTATTAGCTACATCATGCTATTTTCGGGATCTATAAGTATTGAAGTTGCTTTGTGCTTTTTGTTACGTTGAAAATACGAGATTGTCATCCAGTGCGACAAGGTCAGCTGTCAAAGGTCACGATAACGTTGTCAGTAAACTAATCTTACAGTATTTTATCGGTAAGGAGCACCAATAACAGAAAGCTTTTCCAAGTATGCTTCAGTGCAGTGGCTTGACTCATGAAATCCCATATTATGCAGTATACTTTAACTCTATATTGCCAAATATAATGGGATACTCTACCAAACTATCACGTTACTGTTAACCGCCCGCCATCAGCTTTCTTTAGGACATTTCTTTGTCTATGTTTAAAGTTAATATTCCTCATAATAGTTCAAACGCCGTTTGTCATTACCAATAATAAGATACGAGTGCCATTAACATTCCGTTGTCGTTTGTTTCCAAGGTGTTATGAGAAAGAATATTGGCCATAGTAATGTAAAGGAAGCTATTATAAGCTATATTGTGACTGTTTTCACTGAAGACAAAGCTGCGTGGGCTTTGCCTTTAATTGTGTATGTGGAAATTTTTAACAATTGATCATGTCCTTCAACATATTAGTGACCAAAGTAGTTTTGACAAGAATAAATAACACACTATTACATTCACCGAACAAGTCTACAGTACTAATTTAATAATACTGCAAATCGCTATTATCACACCATTTATACGTTGATGATTTGATAATAACGATTTAGCAAGGCTGTTAGTCATGAGTTTTATACTGTACTATGTTAACATCAATTGCATTAGTGACATTAGTCGTATTGAGGACATATTGTATGGTATTGCTTAGTGTATGCGATACAGCAGAATAGTTTTATGCAAGAATTGCAGAAATATCGTTGGTATGCGGGAGACATATAGATATCATCACGTCATAAGTTTTGATGTACCTATTGGTAACTCAACACTTGGTTTTAAATTTTAGACATATGAGATACCTTTCGTAAGACAATCCGATAACTTCGATTTCAAAGAGTATTGTCACCACTTCATTGTGTGTTGAATGCAGACTGTTACATTTAGCCTACTCCTTTGATCTTGAAATGACATTCGGGTTTGACTGAAAATGAATTTAGTACATTAGTTTACGGTGTCAGGTTATTATTTCTACTGATTGTTCAGTTACATATTTAGGAAACCTTCTGAAATCGCATTCCTGCGAGCGTACATTAAATTTTTATTTGCAAATCTAAAAATTACTTAAGATACAAATGGTCATATTATTTTATATTCGGGATATTCGAGAGCGCTCGATGAAGCGGAATAATTAATGATCCCGCCTTTGTACGACACTGTTTTCCAGTAGATAGTAGATCACGGTAATTTTGAAGTTGAAAGCTTGTAAATTTCGTTTTTTTAGTTGCAAGATTTCACACGATCTTATATATAATCTCTGTAAAGCAGTACGGTAGTCGACGCGCGAAATGGATCCACATAAATTTCGCGTACTTCTGAAATTCGAGTCATCCATGAAGTTATCTGAAGACCGATTCTCAAGTATATTAGGCTTCGCACACTATTTATAATGACATTAAAAGTATTATATTCGTATTATTTTTGCTGCCGGACTCGGGACTTTGAAATATGCGCTTTCCCATTGTAGTCGACCTTAACGTTGTTCGCAATTCAATTCCTCTTCATGCGATCCGATTCGTAGCATTTAACTTTAACTGAGTTGTTTTGAATTGGTTAAGGGTATCAATCTCTTTGATAACTTACCAGACTTTGCGCTATCTATTATATAAAATAATATACACTTTTTCGTATTATCGGCCTTTTTACAGGTTCTCTCACCCCCCAAATCACATTTTTATCATTTTGAGTTTAATAATATCACTTCATATCTATGGGAAATGAATTTGGCTTCTTGACGACAACAGAAAGGTATTAAATGGCATGACGAATTGCGCTCCATTGTGAACAGTGTTAATATCACTCGGGTTGCCATCAGCACCTTACTTTACCTCTGCAAGATAGGTCAAACACAATGCCAACCCTTTGTGAAAAAAAAACTCAATCCGCATATCTGTGAATCACTGTAAAGTATACATTTAAGTTTTATGTCATACCGTTCCATTTAAACTCTTCACATTCACGCTTGCTTTCTTTGGCAGTAGATTAAATACACCCGAACGACGCATGCAGTCTCCGTATATAGTAGCTGGCTTTACATTGTACTTAGAGGGAGTATATCCTATAAATAGTACAGTATATATTTAGTGTAGTATAAATTCCTTGTTCTTCGATACACCAACATCGTTCAGTGTTGCTGTGTTGGCAGTTTTGTATCGTTCTCCATTTCGAATGCATGCTAAAATATGTAACTTCATGCTGGTCTAGTTTGGTAAAATGGGAATTTGAGGTAACCGGTTGGGCGAATTGACTGTGTATCCTAACATTTGTTAAAACGTCACCAACAACGTAATTGTTTCTTTTGTCTCTCATATTTGTGCCTATGCGTCATTTAGAAACAAAGGATCACACTGTTCTTTGTTTTCCGGTCGAGCGAGTTCATCGAACCCCCATTATTGACTGTTTCTGTTCCCATTTGCGATTTAATGTGTTTTGTTGTTACCCAGCATTAGGTTCGTAAGAAGACCCCCTTAGTTTGGTTGTTGTTACCCTAGGTTCGTTTTGACGACCATAATTCGAGCACCCATTGTAGCCTTTAGCAAAGCTTTGTTTCAGCTTGCATTGTTCAACCACAAGTGTCTTCTTCCAACGAACGACAGGATGCCACTCGACAGAGCGGGGACGATTCGTTACAATGTATGCGAGTTATCATTAGCGAGTAATTGTTGTTCATCAGCGCTATTGTTCAAAATCTGAACGCGGTTTCGCAAAGAGTACGTCAACACAATAGTGAGCGACCCTACTGTTTCATCGCGCGGCATTTTCTCAGTTAATTCTCGCTCAGTTTTAATATTCATCACTATATTTCATTCACTGAATAATGTGCCACTTGCGAGCGCCTTTGTCTATAGACTTCCTTCTTTTCTCACTGAAAAGGTTTGTCATCAGTGAGTCGTTCTCTGGTTACAGTTCGCTTATTTAAATATTCTACTGTATAATTTTCATAGTGTATATTGTTGTAACAATGAAGACCGACGACATGCCATTATACCCCGAGTAGAAAATATAGTCTGACTTTAAACTTTGCAACACATTATTCAAATTCAATACAACTAATGAACTCGCTACGTTACTTCGAGCGAGCAATATGTACTGGGCCATATTCTTATGTTATAATAATTGTCCGATGTCTCATCTCCCTAATGTTTATCTTTCTTTTATCCTTATCTACGCCTTCACTATTAATCATTTAATCACAATTTTCGATTTGATAATATCAGCGTATAATGACACAATACCGCATAAACCATAAAGTAACAAATGGATTTCAAACCGAGTTCATCATTTGTCTTTCTGGCGGATCGCTGCGCGACGGCTCGGCGGGTCATTTACCTCTTTGACTGTGGAATTCGCTAATAAATAATCGAAACAGTTCTAACAAAGAGCCGAACGAACAAACAAAGCAAATGGAAATCGAAGGCAACTGATCTGGAAACAATAACCGTATTATATTTAATGTTCAGTCGTTTGATGCCACTTGCTATTTATTAAATCGAGCCGTGTGGAAGGAAATCCTTATTATCTCATTCTGTTGTCCCGTGGGACTGGTTATTGTTTAACAGGGAAGCGCTATACACGGAAAGGACCCATATTATAAAGTGAACTAGACTGAACATATAAGCCTACAGCAGGTTTCCACCAGGGCTTGATAGTATATAAATAGAAGTGGACATATCATAATCGTTGTCAGTGGCGACGATATATCCCTTCAAATTGATACTTCAAACTCGTTTAGAAATTCAGTAAGTTCCTTAAGCTGTTTATACGACCAACTCGCAATTAACTGCTAATTATATACAAGTAACACCCTTAACTCTATTCCTATGCAATCATATATCCTTGGAAATTAAGTATCACCTAAACATAGTATATGCGATTAATATATAATGACCGTGACATTTCTAACCACTGAAATCGAACCCGGTTTCCGAAGAATTCGGAAGTAATAGATTGTAGAGCAGCATTTTTTAGAAATTCCGTCTGCACGTTATAGTTCAATGATATATATTCAGACAGATGGTACTAGAATCTACAAACAGAAACAGAAAATTTATTAGTTTCCTATTAATACGTTACTGTATATTAATCTGTACCGGGTCATTTGAATGCGGCATAATAAAATCGAAAAGCAAAAATAGAATTGGCAATGACATTACCGGGATACAATCAGTCCACGTTACGGTATTTACCGCACGTCATATTTTCATCTCGACTTGCACTCGTTTGATCTTATTTTCGGTTGATCAAATCTTCTTTTCATCTTGTTATGTCGATGCCGTTCAATATAAATGTCGCAGTAGTTATTTTCAGATGTTATACCCTTTGAATAGATTACAATACTAAAAATTACGTTTCTCATTTCAGGAGAAACCGCTGAACCTATCGCAACATTACAAAGATGATAAACCGAAAGCAGGTACCCCGCCGCCTCTCATTCTTTCAGGGAAAATATCTCAAGATGACAAGTTTGGTAAGAGGCCTATATTCATTCTTTACTTATCATATTTACACGTAAGACAGCTAGAAATGAATTTTAGATCTCTACCGCCACCCATTGACTGTAATATATTTCAATACTCTGAACTTTCGTTACAGCAAACGACGAATTAATGTCTCAAGCCATCATGCGAGCCCATTCGTTCAAGGCCAGTTTTGAAAAACAACAGAAAGCTTTTCAGATGATGCCCAACCCATTAAACGATAAGGTATAAAATCTTTCTTCAATCGCCGCTATACTGGTTGAGTGTCGCAATGTAAGGGCTTATGCATTTCTTTGCATTCTTTCATGTAGAATGCCAACCTTCTCCACAACATTTTCCAGTCTTCAAATCACGGTGCGGATATTCACAGCTACCTCATGTCAGAGTCAGCGAAATGCGAGAAAGGTATTCACCCGCAATATTTCGGTTATTTTGTATGCATAATTTCTCTGTTCGGATAAAAATGACTGTGAGGCAACTAATCATTGTTTTTGCAGAGTTTTTCCAAGCTAACGCCAGATCAGCTAATTCCGGTCCATCTTCAATATCTTCAGCTCGAAAAGACTACGGTAATACCCCTTCTCCATATGATAGATTTAAAAAAATCTATATAATGCGATAGAGTTGAACAAGTATGTTGGTTTTTGCAGGCATATCCGATCTTCCAACTGGCGAATCGCGTCCCTACAGAGAGAAAAGAGAAGGCCAGCACATCAAACGTCCCATGAATGCCTTTATGGTCTGGGCGAAAGACGAAAGAAGGAAAATACTACAAGCTTTTCCCGACATGCACAATTCGAATATAAGCAAAATATTAGGTATGTAATAAGGGTTACATTATGCCTCAAATTCCTACACTGGTGCCTCGTACTCGTTTCGAACTGATTATTGCTCCATAGTCGGTGTAAGAAGGGGCATGAACAGCGCTACGCCACATATTTTATCCGTTGTTGCATGTGTATAGGAAATGACATGATATATAATTTGATTCATCCCCACGATATAGAATTGAGCGTTACATAACAACTTCTCTTCGGTCCATAATAGTGGTTATATCATAGAGGTACATTTGTATAAAATCAGGAAAACAGTAAGATACGCTAGTTCTCCGCGCTTGCGACTCTGAGCCCATACCCATAAACACTAGTTTTATGAAGGGATATATAATAATGAATAGATGGTAGTTCAAGTTCAACTTTTTGATTCAGGGTATTTATAGTTTCATCGTGCTGAAAGTAGAACAGGAGGCGATGATAAAATTACGAAATATGACAGCTTCTGGGGAATTTTACCTGAACCTATGCATCCTATTATTCGTCTATTTTAAATCTGACATATACAATATACTGTATTTCAAAGTTCAAGGTTCTGATTCAGAGTAGTAATGGTTTCATCGTGCTGAAAGTATGACAGGAGGCGATGATAAAATGCGGAATATAAATGCTTCTGTGGTATTGTAACTGAACCTTTGCATTGTATTAATCATCCATTTTGAATCTGACATATATACTGTATTTCAAAGTTCAAGTTCCGATTCAGAGTAGTAATAGGTTCATCATGCTGAAAGTATGACAGGATGCGATGATAAAATGACGAAAAATGACAGATTCTGTGGTATTGTGGCTGAACCTTTCTATCGTATTAATTGTCCATTTAAAATCTGACTGCCGTGTGTGTTCCACTGCGGTTATTTTCAGTGATAGTTTTTAGTTTGATACAACTAAGTTGTTGGCTCGGCTCTTGTAGTCGGTCTTATTTTGCTATTTTAATTCTCCATGACATTCAGTGTATAACCACACCGTTTTTAATCGTGCAATTTATATGATTTTAATCAGGCGCTAAATGGAAGGAAATGTCAAACATGGAAAAACAGCCTTATTACGAGGAACAAGCGAGATTAAGCAAACTTCACCTGGAGAAATATCCCGACTATAAATATAAACCACGCCCCAAACGAACCTGCGTTGTTGACGGAAAGAAGTTAAGAATATCCGAATACAAGGTACGTACTCATGCGGTTTCGAGTTACTCTGTTGTTTTTTATATGTTCTGGAGTATTATTAGCTTACGCGCGGTGAATCACACATGAAATGACGAATTACGTAACAATCTTGACATCTGATTTCAGGCTTTGATGCGTATGCGTAGAGCTGACATGCGTGGAGGCATGTTCAACTCAAGCAGTCAATCACCACCCGCGCATACTTATCCATCTCCTCCGACGATGGTATCGTCCGTATACAATTATCCTGCTCCAAGCGCACAGGTATGTAGAGGCCGTTTACTGTTGCTATTGGTTGGTCGAAGCAAACTTATTAAATAGTTTTTCTCGTTTTCAGGATGGAAATTAATTGCAACTATCCTTTTGGCATACATACAGACTCTCCGTATGCCTATGCCTCTTACAGGACTAAGTCAGCTGGCTTCTTCTGTCGGCTATTATGGCACAACCTGTGCTAGAGACATGGATCCCGACAGTGAAAAATAACGGCTCCACGATAAGGCATCGTTTTGGAGAGCAACAAGTTCCAGTAATCAAAACACAGCTATAAGAATGTTCTGATTATGGTCAGACTGCAGGTTGCGCCAACAAATCGAGCCGTTCTGCCTGTAGAGTCAGTAGCAAAGCCAACGTATATACCGCTAATCCGTACCAAAGTGTCCTACTGCTTCTTCCTCGATGCTGTGCCTGACTTCATTTTTTCAAGTTTGCAATGTGAAGAAAGATTGCTGTAGTTGCATGGTTGGTCATTTTCCTTCCCGGTGACTTCAGTCTTGCATAGGTGCTATGTAAATTGCAGTATACAAACAGCTAAAAGTGAATAATCCATAATTAATGTGGAAACACTTTTCACCGTAAGCAGCGTTTACCTTCATTTACGCAGCCTAATGTCGAAAGCCTAAATAAAGACCTGAACAGTGCTTCCTTTGTTTAATGTCATGCAACCAGTAATAAATACTGTCGATGCGTGTTAGTTCTCTGCTATACCTTGTTTCCCTTAATCTACCGTGCCCTTTACTTATCACGTTGCTTAATCTATAAAGTTCGTGATTGAAGTCATCAACACTCCCTTTTGTGATATGTCCGATGATTTATGGCCGTAATTCCTAGTAATGGATTATTTTAATTCATTCCACTGATTTTGCTGATCTTTGCATATTACCCTTCAGTTTATTAGCAACGCCGACAGCGCCGTTAATATTCTAGAATTATCTCGTGATATAGTTTTTCCTACATCGTTCCAATCAACCTTTTTCTCTTCAAAATCTGCTATGTATGTTTTTTCTCTTGTTACTTTCAAGAATGTGGAGTATATTACAGTAGCATTCTTATCTATCAGTGGCAGGCGCGTAATCTATAAGCTATTTTATTCGAGATCATGGGGTTTGATAGTACACAAAAATATAATACCGCTTATCTATATCTAGCTGTCATTTGTTAGCAATTCCGTCTGATTCAAATACATTTATCATGGAATCATGTTGCTTTAGCATGCTACAATACCTCAAATTTAAAAGCATCGTTGAGTTTATTTCGCGTATACGCATTTATGGCGCAGATATATTACAGAAAAAAGGGAATAATTCCTTTGCACATTTCTGAAATAACTCGATCGCATGGAAATCTCTCGAATTCGAGAGGAAATTTAATGCTTACATTTTCCTTAGCTGCTCGCTGTTGTCAGGAAACCTCTGTACACGACTTAAAAACACAGCCATAACGCATTCAAGCTTATGATTTTTCAGATTAAAGGCAGTTGCAATATCTGTGAAATGCTGCAAGTAGTGTACACAAGAAATTTCAATCATTTTTCATTTTCTAGACCTTTCTCTCCTATAGTTTTGTGCATTGAGCAAATTTTTTACTTCCTGTCAACTGTACGACGACAGAGCAATTGCTCTGTAAGAACGCGAATATTTTGATTTAAAAATGATATACATTTATATATTCTTTTTCATAATGAGTTTGTTAATACAGTAGCTGCTTATAAAAAATACGCCATGTATAAAATCATACCCCCTTATACTAAACTGCTTTTGTCCAACTATCTATATACTCTACTACTTGAGTACTGTCTTGCGTAACTAACGGGTGTAAATTCGACTCGATACGCTCACATGCAATGCATTTAGTGTATGACATCCTGGTGAAATGTATTTTTGTATCGCTTAATTGACTCGTGCGCCATCAAACCGTACAAAATAATATAACATGATAATCTCTCATGATATTAACTATCGGGTGTTCATTTATTGCTTAATGTTTACGTTGTGGTAACTCCGCCAACACTAACACTTGTCTGCGAATTATACTCAAATTATGCAATTCATGATCGGTTTTGCTGTTATTTTTTCTATCTCAAAAATACAGAAATTATTTCTATATAACTTGCACATGCCACGCAACTGACATTATGACACTTATCATACCGGCCTACACTTACTAGGCGTTCAAAGATCTTTGTTCTTGTACTAAGCCATTCTTGAGCTTGTTCAATGAATGTCTTATTTAATTTCCACGTTTTCGGGCCATACAGCCAACCAACCTGGGTGGCCGTTGCGAGTGGGATAATAATGTAACGTACTTATATTTTTATTTATTTTTTAGCAAGCTTTCATAGGTTTTTGCCATATCTATACATTCATTGTGCTACACGTTTTCTTCTTGTCCATTGTTGTAAATGTTTATATTTTATTTCACAATCATGATCGATATACTCTAGGTAGCTTTACTATAAGTTCAGTCGTTGCCATTTAATATTGTTGTTGTTATGTCCTCACCCATTGAAATTCTTTTCTTGTGCAGTGGAACGACACTGATAATATGGGGTAACATCATCTAGAATAGCGAAATAACCAACAGTGCCCTTGACGCCTTTTGGCTTAGTTTCGCCGTCTTCCGTTGTTTCACAAGTTGTTCACCTACTGTTCGTGAATTATTTGATAACCCGGTATAAATAAATGTAGATTTGATTTACGTTCGCTTCTTATTTCTTTCGAGTTTATTATTCGCTATAGAATCAGTGTATCTTCGCTCTTGTTAGTTCTTATTCTACTTAGAGCTTAGGGTTTCTCAAAAAAGTCATCCATCCATATGAAAGTTATTGAATATGTACGGCAACCTATGACCGACCACCTAGGTCCGAGGTCTATGCAATGTCCTCCCTTTTTAGAAGGTCAATAATGGCCACCCTGACTCGGGGTTGCCGTTATAGTTATGTATAATAATATGGGCATTCCCTTTGATGTATATTCACAATGAAAAAAGTATATTATTCCACAGTTTGAAGTACCCACATTCAGATTGAACATTCCTCTGTGAGCCAAGTGCTTCCCGTTTGAGAAGCAATGGACTAGACGACATTGACAGCTATATAGGATTGAGAAAGAGGACAAAATATGCTAATATTATATGTACAAGACCCTCATTCAAGCAGAGATATCCTTCTTCATCACCCCAAGTCTAAAATAGGTACATATTTTATATATTATATAGATTTCGTGAACAGATAGCGACGAAAAGATTAATGATCGCTAGAAGTCGCTACTGAGTAATATACCTTCAGTACCACCGAACATTTCTGACGTATATATGACTTCGTCATGGTTGCTTGATTCGATTCCCACGTGTCGCTACACTCGACACATTTCATCATCTTCAAGCTTTCTGTTCTACGAAAGGTGTTGGAAAGATCGTGTGTGATCGCCATTTAGTTACAGGAGCCTAAGTTGCCGATATAAACGAAGATGGAAGAAACCGGTAAGTGCAATGTTTGGATGGATGGATTAGAATGGATTAGGCATAAAACCAATCCCTATAATATATGTTTGAATTGTTTTTCTTGCTTGCTTAGTTTTGTAAATTTAGTGTAGAGTACTGTAATCCCTCACCTATCGCAGGGATTACGTTCCATACCCTCCCGCGATAGGTGAAAATCAGCGAAGTAGGAACCACATATTTATTTCAATATATTCAAACGTATTTTAAACCATTATAAATCATTCACACACTCTTATTAACCTTTCCCACAATCATTTGACCTGTTAATTAAAATTTTAAAAACTTTCAGCTTGGACATACGAGAACTGTACGGCACGGCATATATCATGAAATAAAATACATACAATATTACATTAAAATACATAACATTTTGAATTAGCGATTTCATAATCCTTGTAAATCTTGGTTAGGACCGAATGAGGGGAAAAGGTGCATTTCAATGCTGTACATAAGCTCCATCTGAAAAACCAATGCGATGGTGCAGTAAGTGGAATGTGTGATTAGGTGTTTTTTAATTACAGGAAAACTTAAACGAACTCAGCCTGCTTGGAGTCCTCCCATGGAAGGAAATTCTCGACTGAAATTGTACAACAGCTTGACAAGAAAAAAGGTAAAACTTTTGTGAATCGTGATATATATTGTGTTGTTCTCCCATATCTACCAATATGTTCAGTTGGAATGAAGGAAAACCACAAAATTTCAGGAGTTGTGAATTGTTTGATATACAGTATACGAAAGATCTGTAACAGGCTCTTGATTCTAATCCTGGAATCGAAAAATATGTAGGGTGTTGAAGCTCCCCTTTATTGGAGTTGCCGCCTTTCTCAATCCATCATGTCAAGCTTATGCTCTTCTCTCACCCCTTGCCTGTATCTCCTTATTCTAAACTATCATTTTTACTAATATATTTTATTTAGGTATTCAATTTACATAATATTGAATGCTTTGAGCGAATTATTTCAAATTAAAGCTACTTCGCGGCATTCAAACTCTTATGAAGTGGTCCGGAAATGGGCATGTCCCATTATTTTGGTGGAACCCTGTCCACTGTTGGGGGTGTGACGAGGGGGAAAATATTTTGTTGCTCGCACAGGGGCGTAGCCAGGGGGGGGGGGTTGGGGGGCGGAACCCCCCCCTTTTTTTTAAAAAAAAAAAAAATTTTTACGAATTTTTTTTTTAATTTGAAAAAAANATTAGAAATTTCAGAACCCCCCCCTTTCAAAATTCCTGGCTACGCCCCTGTGCTCGCAGACCCAGTACAGCGACTGCTTGAAAGGAGCTATGACTAGCGTTACTGTCAATCCGCATAAATCCTACTGACATAAAATCATTTCATTTTTATGTGTCATCAATTTTACAGGAACTTTTTATACCTCAAGATGGGAACCGAGTACTTTGGTACAGCTGCGGACCAACAGTCTACGATGCATCGCACATGGGTCATGCTCGTTCATACATATCTTTTGATATCTTGAGGCGTATTATGGCTGATTATTTCGGTTACAATATTCTTTACTGCATGAACATCACAGATATTGATGACAAGGTGATCAATTCAGCTGTTTAAATTGTTACAATCTAAAGTAAAAATCTTGCCTATTGTTTGTAGGTTGTGTAATTTTTTTTATGGTCAGCTATTTCAGGGCAACAAGGATTTGCTTCCTCTAATACTAATTCCTTAACTCATTGTATACATGCATTGGTGAAAATAAAGTGTAAATTATAGAAGGTGAATACCTGGTATCTGATCACATCTCGCGGCTTCANCGGCCTCTTCAGCCCGCTTTTCAGTATTATATTGCTGCTATGATGTCATTAACAATTGGTCCAATACTGTACGGTACTGACTTTCCTCAGAAGTTTTGGCCGGGTAGATTCAACGTGCTCGGTAAGATCATGGTCAAATTCTATTTTTAAAAGATTTTGGTCAAACCACATAAATTTTATGATTTTAGTTCTGTTTAGTTTGTCTATGCTTACTAATGCAATGAAGCATTTGCACAGTACTTGGTAATTCATTTGTTGGCAAAATGCTCGCATATCGATTGTAATATTCTATCGTATAAAGGAAAAGAGAAATTGTGTACAGGAAACGGGTTATTGTACAGCTGCAGGCATACATCCAATATTATATTCAATCCATGATTTTTAAGGCTTGATGATGATTTCACCACGTAAGAAGGAAATAATATTTTCATCTATATAATAAGCGCAAAAGTTTGTCTGTTCCTCTGTTTCGAAACAGCATCGTCATTCTTCAAAAGGATGTTCACCAAATTTGGTTTCTCAGGCCTCCTTATAAATTTCGAGCAGTGGAAGCTATAGCCTAGTTGTTGAAGCCACTGCATTGTGGGGATTCATTTGCTGACCTAGTAGGTCAAGGATATCTGGGCCGGTTGGAAGACCCAGTCTCAAAGAACTGTATAATGATCTTTCGTAAAAACACTACTGGAAAACAGTTCCACTACAAAAGAAGTATCTGAATGTTGTTCCCGCTTTAAGTAAAGTATCACCATTTGCGGCGCTCAGAGTCGGCTCCAAATTTTTAAATGTGATCTGACAATGTGTTTTGTTCTTTGACTATCCTGTACAGCAGGGCTTCCCAAACTTTTTCTGCTAGCGACCCCTTTAAATTTATTAAAATTTTCCGCGACCCTTTATGTTTAACAATGATGAACAGTTCAAAATATATACGTAACAAAGTCGCACTTTAGTGGTGTTTACGTAGAGTCCACAACTCTGTTAAGATTTAGGTTTTGCGCTAGCTTTATTAATTGCTTTTCGAAAGTCAGAAAAGTACAATTTATAAAGATGTAGTACTTTGTTTGAAATTTTGCGACCCCTAAAACTCGTCGCGCGACCCCCAGTTTGGGAAACCCTGGTATGTTGAACGATTATTCAGAAATTCATTTGGGAAGCATTCGATCATGATCCATAGGTTTTCCATAGTGATTTAAAAAAGTGCAATGTACTACGAATATTTTTGACACCAACGGTGTTGACCATTCGCAATTGCAAAAAAAACAACCTGTGAAATTAACAAAGATAGTTTTTCTCCACTGGCCTATCTGAAAATGTTAATTTCAATAATATTTGGCAAAGTCAATATTCCAATCACATGTTTTCAGTGTGGTTTAAAACCTAGGACAACATGTCAGCCAATAAAATTACAATATTCAAGTCATGATATTTAGGTAGGAGTTTGATTGGGCCCTAACCCATACACCAGAGCATGTTTGCAATTGTTACACAAATGTGAAAGTTCATATTATTTGGGGTCTGTATTCGGATACACAATATGTTAAATTCATGTTTGTTTCAGAGTTTCAAGTTGAAAATCGATGGTACCGGAGATCATGACAAGCGTGAAATGCTCACTAAATTAGCCACTCAGGCTGAATTTTGTGTACAATCTGTTGATAAAAATGCAGGCCAACCTGAAGACATAAAACGGTTGATAAAGCAATGTCGTGAGCCATTGGCAGACTGGCTCGATTTCAAAGTGAGCATACTGCCCAATTTATCTCAAATTTATTTTTAATATTGTTACTAATGCTAATCATTTTTCCAGTTAGGAAGTGAGGTCACAGACAATTCCATATTTTCCAAGCTACCTCGATATTGGGAAGAAGAATACTTCAAAGATATGGATGCCTTGAATGTAATTATTCCTAATATAAACTATATATAAGTTAAAGTGTGTCTGAGAAAAACATTAGTAGGTCCAGTAGCAGGTTTCTTGCAGTGTCTTCGAAATGCTTTCACTTAGATTTTAAATTTTAGATTTCAATTTTAAATATATTCCTCAACATCATACCTGGGTAATCCACTCCAGATAGCTTTAGATTAGGAATGGTTCATAGTATCCCTTTTTTAAATCAAGCCTCAGAATTATAATTGCCTCATGACATAAGATTTAAGTCAAGGAAAGGAGCCAAAACCTCAAATATCACACCTCTGCACAGGGGCGTAGCCAGGAATTCTGAAAGGGGGGGGTTCTGAAATTTCTAATTGCCAAGTCAATTGTCAATCGCCGTATAATGACGTGAATTTGTTAATGAATCGAAGGCAACATTGCAGTTTAATTAAACGATTACGTTTAAAGCGTTACCT
>QXVX01008272.1:0-17973 GCA_013436065.1 Halocynthia aurantium
CTCGTTTCCCTTTTTGAGCCTTAGCATGTGAAATGATGCTCCCTGGTTAAATTCTGGAAGTGATTTTGTAATGGCATTCAAGTGTTTATCTAATGCTAGGACCCAGAGTACATTTGACAGGAAAAGCGTGAGAGGGAAGAGAGTACATTTAGTATGGAAAAGACTAATGCAAACTAACGATTAGTCAAACATATTGAGGCAACAAAAAAAGTAATCTATTCCGTTATTTACGAATGGAGCAGTTATTAAAAGTGCAATAAAATGTTCTCAGACATTTTATTCGAGGTTGTTTCTTATATTTAGCACGCGAATCAACGTGACGTAATTATGATCTTACGTTATCGAAACCAGACTTTTTTTCGTTATATTTTTTCATGGAAAATGACTCTACTAGGAAAGCTGCCTCGGTTACATCACTCACCCGAGTGTCTATGACACGACTTAATGTTCTACTGTATAGACTTTGTTGTCATCACCATCACAAGTTCCGCAATTATTTTTAATTAGCGTTACAAAATCGGTTAGAACATTAGAAAAGGGCGGTGCCCGGAGGCTTTGCCAGAGGCCATGTTTGGATTGAATAAGAACACTGTATTATTAAAAGAGTGTGTACAGGCGGTAATATTGCAAATAAATGTAATTGCTTGTATGTCTATTAAGTATTTGATTGCGTTACGGCTGAACCGTGGCTTAACAGCTGAGTGATGAATTGTTGTCACTACCGGCGACGGCATGAAGCATAACGACGGAAATTTATTAAGTTAATTGAGATCATGTGATATGCGTTAGTGTTCACTATGTATAGCTATAGCTCTCAGTTTTATTATGTAAAGATTATTATTGTTACTGGATTATCATTTGGGTATATTTGTGAGTGGCGCTTTCCATTGTCATATCTGTGACTAATAGAAATACGAAAAAGTTTAGTTACCTATCAGCTTGAAACGCGCCGTTACACACCGGTTATAGTGAGCCAGCGGTCCTGCATTGTTCACACGACTCTTGGTGTCCTATGCTGTAGGCTGTATGCTCAGTAGCATTGACCAAGTAGGGTTGGTAACTTTACCGGGGAATGACGCTAACCTGACATGTTTGATGATAGGATACTGTGTATATAGAAGTCTAGTTACCTTATGGCCTGAAACGCGTCATAGCACAAGTACACCTACCTTTCAACGTATTGTTGTGAACATTTTTTTTATATATTGCAGTTCGTAAATATAACAGTTATGGAATGTTTGCTTCAGTATTTGTAGTTTAGTCACTGCACCCGACTGAGTTTTTATAAGCTGTACCACCTAGAGCCTGCTTGCATCAAAATGAGAATACTTCGATGTTTTACGAATAGCAGAAATCCATTTCGCTCTGTGTGGTTTCTTTTACTGCTTTTTATCATCAGCTGGAGTTCTTTTTCAATAACTTATTTTATCTACACTGTTCCTGGCACAGGTGAGGCTGATAAAGATTTTAAATTTTGTAAATTTACAACATAGATCACATTGAAGTATTTAATAAGTTTTTTTCTCGTTTGTTTTCAGCCAATACATACCTTTATCGATTGAATATAATGAGACATTCAATTGTCGATTCTGTCAGAAATGCTGGCGTTGAAGCTTTCCATCGTGTTGTGAGGAATTCCATGAGTAACGATCACATTTTTCCAGGTAGTGCTTTCAATGTGTTATAAAGTAGATCTAGTACTAATTGCGGATATATTTTAAGTACATATCATTCGAGTAAATTAATATCTTGCTCTGTACAGCTTGTCGGTTGATATTAGCAATATAGCTGTGTATGTTAGTGAATCTGATGAACAGATTCTGCTTTACAGTATGTTTGAAAAAGGCTAAAATGAGTTGACATTTCATTTTTTTAATTGGATGCTGAACATCACAAGTGGATTGCTGTTTCATAACTGAAATCATATTTAGCACAGCTAGGAACTTTTTGTATACACAGAAATTAGCGAAACAATTCCTATTTATTCTCAATTTAAATTATCTCATCATACTTGGTAATGGAGTTTCTGGGTCAAACACTGACTTTCATCTGTATTACAGTATGGATATAAATTCAGTATTTCATCATTCTATAAAAACTATTACAGATCCCCAAGTAAAGTCATCTCCTCCTCCGGTGACGACGTACCTTCCTGCAAATTTTATGTACGCATCGAGTGATACTTGCCCTGAGAAATTCAAAGAAATGAGTGAGTCTAATGTTTCAATATTTTATTCCACTATTGTGACTATATTATAACACACAGACACATGTGATATTTATTGTAGCGGGCCCATTCCATGTGAACATGACTGAAATTCCATTGGATTATTTGTATGAACACTACTCGGATGTGATTGGAATTGGAGGTAGATGGAAACCGAAAGACTGCAAACCAAAGTGGAAGGTACCATGCCTGTTTTTTTGATTTTTCGAATGCCATGTTACTCTCTGTTATAGTAAGGTTCTATAATCTTGTTTTATTCTTTTTGGCGTCAATTAAATCCAACTGAAATGTTTCAATGGAAGTAGATGTTCGGGAACATATCCCTTTGAAATTAAATCAAACACATTTGTTTATATGGTTCTCAAAATACTTACCGTACTTTCAGATGGGTTAGCCGCGGGTTGTACATGGCTTTGTATAAAAAAATCAAGGGTGCGGGTTATTCTACGAAGCGGATAATATATGATTTTGTTTACGAGATCTCTTGCACTTCTACCTATAGGTATATTGACAACTCGCACTTTAGGATGCCATCGATAGACATATATAAATAATTCTTTAAAATATAGTAGCAAAATTTTATGATGCATCAGAATGTAATGAAGCATGCAATAAACATGCAGAGCATTGCATAAATATCTTTGTAATTTTTTCCGTATCACAAACATGGTCGAGGTCTGCTTAAATAGTTCCTTTGAAAAACTACGCAAATGACTGTATATCATAACATCCGATAATATGCAGCAAGGAAAACAACACTTGCTATTATTCAGCATGACTTGTGGTGTTAATAAACAGTTATGATATTAGCTTTATGTTCCGTGTCGTTATACTCAATGGGTTTACATTTGAAATAAAATTTGAGCGTTATGTTTATGTACATACAGAATATGTTTTTTTTTCACGTAGATTTGGCGCATTTGTTAATGCGTGGTTAGTAGTAACTTGGTAAGTACATAGTGGATTGACAGCATTTGAATTCAATTATGAAGTGGACAGATGCTCTTTTAGTTTTACTTTAGTTTCTGTTTAATTATTAATATTCCCGATAAATTTGAAATGGAAAATTGATTGTCGAGCACATGAACAAAACAAAAAGTAATAAGTAATATATTCCTGATCTGCAACTGTTATACAGTGGAAGCCACTTGTGATTACATAGTCTTCTACTCTGCATGACTACTTATGGGTGGAATTAACCTTCATTTTTTAAACAGATACCTGTAACAGCAAGTTATTTGCTGACAGAACAATATTTAGTACTGTTTATTTTGCATATTGCAGGTCGCATTTCTCATTCCATTTCGAAACAGACACCAGCACTTACCGATACTACTGCGCCATTTAATCCCAATGATTTTGAAGCAACATCTTGATTTTACTATTTATGTTGTTGAACAGGTAGATGATAATTAAGCGTGTTCAATCTGTTGGTGATTATTCTTTGTAATCATCACATGATATATGTTTTTTCATACAGTCTGGAGAATATCCGTTCAATCGAGCCATGCTGTTTAATGTCGGATACACAGAGATCATGAAGCATGATAACTACGACTGCTTCGTTTTCCATGACGTTGACCACATTCCCGAAAACGATCGCACGTACTATGGTTGCACAGGAATGCCTCGGCACTTTGCCACACAGTTGGACATTCACTTGTATCAGTACGTATCCTTTAGTCCTTTTGAGATAAGTTCAAGCATTCTTATAATGAAATAAGAAATATATCATATTGCATAAGGACCTTTAACATACTTCCGTCATGAAATGGCTAAACTATTTTTCTGAATGCTATATGATATGGTTGGTAGTGATTTCTGCTTGGAAATATTTATAGTATATAGAAAAATTACAAATTGTACATTATGAGAGTGTAAGTATGGCACACAGTAAGTATGACTGCTGATTCGTGGTTCCTTCATGTAAAATATTCATGAAATCCTTCTAGTATCACATTACACAAACGTGTGCAAAATTGATAACCCTTAGTATGAAATACTCATCCTTCATATTTGTTTCAGCTTAGAATATGATCAGTTTTTTGGTGGAGTAAGCGGAGTGACCACCCAACAATTTAAGAAGGTTAACGGATTCACCAATCAGTTTTGGGGATGGGGAGGGGAAGATGATGACTTTTACACGAGGTGAGATAGAATTATTTTTTAAATGAATTAATTATAATGTAAAATACATAAATGTTTGACAAGGGTGTGTATGTTTACCCGCATAGGTAAGCTGAAGATAGATGATTAGACTTAGACCATGTACCAAACACTTGATCATAGCAAAACCTGATTATGAAAGTAATCACATGATACTACTTCACATTACTCAAAATTCATAATATTATCTTGTTGCTATTTATTTTATTGAAACTTCTGCTTCCATCTTGTTTTTCAGTCCCACTCTAATAATCAATGTAGGTTCTGTAGATTTACAGCTCGTTGACAGGGGGGTAATAATTAACTTGACTGACATACACTATGATACAAAAACATAGTAATAAATAATTCCCTTGTCTGTTTGCTCAGTGATATCGACAATTTATAGCTTAACCTTAGATAATACGAAGCTTGCGACGTTCCCAAGTAACGTCGAGTACTTCATAGACACTCAATAAACAATATGAATTTATGTATTGTTATTTGAAATTCAAATGTCATTCTATTGTCTGCATGTTAACTTAACTGCTACTTATTTCCAGGAGCCGCTGAATAGCCATATCTTTAAAAATACTGGTATTAAGCTTCCTCCTGGGAGAGCCATTGTCCTTTTCAGTACCTTGAATATATCATTGTTTCTATTCATACGATACACGCTACCACTTTTTTCCATATGCTAAGTAAGATAAGTAGATGTAGAACTCTCATTTCAATAATGTTAAAATGACACCCTAATGCTGTTATCTCAAAATAATTATTAGAATTGAACTGCTATTCCTTCATGTTACAGAGCAGTAGTCTTTAACTTTCTTTATTTTTTCATTCCCATTCACCAAGCTTTATTGCTCAGATCTAGCATAGGCCTTTTTCCCTACCCCACAGTGCAAGTGGAATTAAAGGGAGGACCAGTCTTTGAACCTGGTTGCAGTTGTATTAGTTTGCTTCTCCAATTGTAAATTTTTCATCCAATTACACCATTTCAGAATGTTAAACAACGGTTACAATGTTTCTCGGCCACCTGATGCATACGGACGATATCAGTCGATAAAAAAGAATCACGGACAGGAGGCTCAGTTTTTGGGAAGGTGATGATTTATTTATTATCTGGTGTTTTTGTCGCCTTTGCTAATGTTTTACTGAAAAACAGATTCAGTTTACTGAAGAGATCAGTGGAAAGAAATTTTCTCGACGGTCTCAACAATCTGCAATACCTTCCTCCTATCATCACCCGTACGCGTTTTTACACGAACATTACAGTCGACTTGAGACCGGTTAAAGATCTCCCACCATCTACTCTATATTCCTCAAATTAGTCTGCAGTATGCCTCAGATTTTGTTACAATAAAATAAATTTCCTTGTCAATTATTTTGTTCATCCCCGAGTATTATTTTACTAATTTTGTGGTTTTTTATATGAGATGCATTACAAGAACACTTTACCCGATAGTAGTGCAATATCTCAATATGTTATATTGATTTCCACAAAAATGTAAACTGAAATTGCGGCTAACTATCTACCCTATCTTCATAAGTATTTTTCATTTTTTTACCCTAAATTTGACACTGCTGATAACAGAAAGAATGTTCTGTTGTTTCCTTGTGACTTGAGAAGCATGAGTTCTATTAGAAGAATGATTACCCTGCACTCATAATATGGCAAAGCTGCGCAATGATATGGAACCAGAATTGATTTTGGGATGTCGCAATACATCCGATAATGTGGTACAGGTTGATTATCATTATGGGTATATTCTTCAAAGCATTGAATGACTTCTTAAAGAATAATAATATATCCATGCATGTCTCTGCCATTTCTTGCACACTGAAATTACTGTATTAGTTATCCAGGAATTGTAGATATTTTACCCGTACAGATTGAACTTGCCGGTATATGATACACTCATTTTTGTTGATACCAGTTTTGTATGACGTCCAGCAGTAACGGACTGAATCTGCCAAACGAAAAATATGTAGCAGATCCGAGTTGATCATGCTGAAATGCAATTTTTTTCCAATTCATACACAGTATACCGGCGATTGTCCGATATAATATTTCCATTAATAATTGATTTTAGAAAGGGTCTCAAATTGAACATTGATTATCCGAATCAGATTACCTGAACATGTGTCGGTCCGGACAAGTTTGGATAATTCGGACGGTATACTGTACTTCTATATATTTATGCTTTTTCTTTAATGTATACGTGACTGTTATGTAATTTTTCTTGCGACTCTTCAAACAATCTGCTATGTAAAGCAGTACTATATTGTGAATGTTGGAAATTACTGATTATTCTTGTCTAATTGTGTTGTTGTTTGAATCGGGGTCTCCATTCTGCCCGCAAAGACCGTTAAATTCCATTTAGTATTTGAAATATATTTTGCTTGCACATAAGCTCCGCTTTCTCTCGCCCAAAGTAAATCTCTACTATATTGAATACTTCCGGAAATTTATCCATGTTGTGTTTATAGTACATGTTAAATCATATTGATTTTTGGTAAATTATATTTGATGAAAATGGAAAAAATTGTACTTTAATATCGAAGCCACATGCTTCCAATCACACAAGAAGTGAAAATATGTTTTACTTACATTCAATGCCAAGTGAGTTCAATGATAAACACATTCACATGTACTGTTTATGTGAACTCTATCAACTACGATGACATATAATCAATCCTTATGGCTGGAGACCTCTGATTTAAATTATTAGATCAGTGATATGCTATGTCTAATGGAGATTTTATATTACATAATTTTATGACACATCACAATTCTTGAGCCCAGAAAAAGTATTAAAATTCTTTATTTTATCACATAACACCAAGGGATGAAGACATTTGTTTTGTATTTTAAAACTATTCATTTTAAGAGGTTTGGAGAAATTCCCAGGTTCCGCCAGTCAAAGCAAAACTACTGAATTAAAAAATACTTGTGATACAAAAATGAATTCATTTCAGAATAAACATACAACACATTAGTTAACTGGAATATAATTCCAAACTCTAAGTGTCTCGTACTATTTGCAGCTACCAAATTTTTCAAATCACTGAATCTATTTGAGATTGTTTTTGAAATTCTATCTTCCACTAGCACTTTTATGTAATAAATTATTTATTGGCCGAGAGAGAGCAAGTATGGTCATGTTAATCAAAAATACTTTTGCAATTATTAATTTACCTATATATATTTATGTATATCATATACATATATATATAATATTGATATATATATATATATATGTACTGGGTGAAAGCCAATCGATCACTTACAAATTATAAATTCAATGTTTTAATACACACATTTTGATGTTGACACTGTATTATTCAATAGCTTTCCAGTTTTACCTCTTGGGAGACTTATGTGGTACAGTACAGTGGTTCTTGAACTGAGCTGGAGAGCATAAATCACGGTGCTAATTTGTTTTATTCTTTTTCCATTATCATTTCAAGAGTACCGTATTCTTACCTATGGTGGTAGATGATGTATTAAAAATGAGGAAATGAATCGGTCTTAGGGGCCCTTTAGGGGACTGAAACTCGTAATAGCTGCGTCAGAAATTTAATTGTCAAGTTTATTCATAACTGGCTCTCCAGTGACCTTATTGGTGCGGAAATAGAGGATTCTAACGCTACAGGAAAAAATATGATGCGACACGACGTAATTGCTGTTTTAAAAAGCAAACAATCTTAGACTTTTAGTATATATGGATGGAGCGTCCATGACCCGTTAGGACATCCACTACTCAACCTAATGTAATTTTCATGAAAGTGACCCAAAAAGCGGCGCCAACTCGACCCGCTGCAAAAATCAAAAACTAAGTAGGATCTCTCGCGCCATCTCGCGGGAGACGCTGTGATTCTAAGGGGGCGAATGGGATGTCCTTCGGGAAGACTGAAACTAGTCATAACTCAGATCATGGCGACCCTACTACACCGTAAATTGTTATATTCCTGGTATTTTTATTGTAATCTTGTAACAGAAATTTGCGTTGCGTTGATCTTTCTTTTGATGATGAGAAATTCATTAATTGATATGCGTGTGTTATGTGTAATAATAACTTATCTACCTGAAAATTAATCATCAATTACCTTCATTTTTTACCTTTCTTTCTTTCTGTGTTTATAACAAGAGTGTGATCGATCAGGTTGTTATTGTTAGTGCAGGTTGAAGCAATATTGTGTTGAGATGGTAGATATTACTATCTATATTATAACTAGAGTACATGAACGTGTGGAAGCATTTCAAAATGTTAAAAATTACTCCTTGTTTATTGAGAGACGAGCAAATCTATATCTGCAGACAGTACATTGTCGTATATGAGAGTTATACTACGTATAAGCCTGCAAGATTCATTTTGAACACAGTACAATATTAGAAAAGTTTATCGTGATTTCTCTTGACTATACCTTCCTATTCCCGGCATGTAAATACGCTAAATCTAATCACTTATTCCTCCGCTTATCGCCAATATTTCCACAAATCTGCATTGACATCTCTGTCAAAGACGTGATTTTTTGACAGACATAAAAAAAAGATCAAACAACAACTATTTTTCAAATGACTCGGCGTAGCAGTGATTAGCTTGGAAATGCATCAACCGCGCTAAGTGCAGTGTTATTTAAAAATACCCTGTAATGCCTATTCAGATAAAATTTGAACATATTGCCAAGCCACTAAATCTATAACTACGCTAATACATCATTGTTCTATTACTATAGAATTTCCTAACAGTACGGAAGTCTTTGTTTTTACTAAGTTGAATGAAAACACGATAGTATTAAAGCAGTTTTTACTTTACTGTTTGGATATGAAGTACCTAATGTTAGTTACAATAGACTTTTTTGTCTGCAAAGAAGACTCAGTGGCCGAGCAACGTTTAAGCCAGAGATAATGGGTCTCTTATCTTGTTGACAGGAATAATTCTACGGTTAATCTGTCAATGTATTTTTATATCATACAGCTAATGGTCTTTTGAACTATTCCTTTGACTTTGTACAATATAGAAAAGGGCCTGACATGAACTAAAATATAAGCAGTTCGTAAACTACTTTGATATGGGATCCAAAAGTGAAGCAGTTTGTAATCATGTCATTTCAGGTCCGAGAAACTGTTTCAGGGCGACTTTCGCCCTGGTCTTGTACGGAGAAGGTAAATGATAATGAAAACGCAAATCAATATCGCGGTCACTGCAACAGCGAGAAGTACAATCGTAATCCAAAGTTGGTTGATCTCTGGTTCAGTTGTATCCTCTATTTCTAAAAGGTGAGATTTAAACTGAGTTAGGTATGGCAATGACCGAAATTATGGATTCCATTTCTTATTTTGATCGTCTTTACCTGAGTTCGGGAGAAGTAATGGATTTTTTGTCTTGATAATGACTGGGCTTCTCAAGATGTTGGGTTCGGATGGTTCGTCGCGTTTTTTTCTTCCGGTACTTGAACAAGACTGCAAAAACGACTCATTTTTTACCCATGTGAGTGAATACTTTTCTTATAGTGTAAAGTAGAATACTTACAGGAATGCAACTTCCCGATGAACACAGTTGAATGTCGCAATGTAAATAGACAGCGTCGAACGAAATA
Organism: Halocynthia aurantium; assembly: GCA_013436065.1. Taxonomy (NCBI): domain Eukaryota; kingdom Metazoa; phylum Chordata; class Ascidiacea; order Stolidobranchia; family Pyuridae; genus Halocynthia; species Halocynthia aurantium. The sequence goes on from QXVX01008272.1 coordinate 9,980, forward strand.
AATTGAAATATTTGGAATTGGAACCTGGCATCGTTCGCAATCCCGTTCTTTGTTATAAGTCCGCTTTGCACACCGCTGTTTATACACCTGATACCACAGTGATAATGTTACAACTTGGAATAAGATTATTTTATTTCCGTCGTAGTACAATATTCACAGTCACCCTAATTGGTTTTCAAAACTTACATTTTGTCAGTTGATTTACTCGTTTTAGTTTGCAAAACCCTAAAGCAACTTCTGTAAAAATCTGGGGGGTTTCATCGCACATAGCTGATTGCCGGGGAACTAGCGATTATAGTGGTTGTTATGAGTACAATAATTCCACGATATACGGGGAGAGAACGATGATAATAACACCTGAGCTATGTGAGTGTGATGACAGAATCTCCATAAATCTTACAATATTATTATAAATTTTGTTTTCCACCCAAGAAATATCATCGATACACCTAGGTGTCATAGTATGTCATTGCTCCAGCTATACGAAATTCGAATTGTATTTTACCCGGGTTGATCTATTACGTTATGTCTGCTTTGTAATCCCTCAATGTCAGGCGTAGCCCAACACTCCTTTATCACCAAGTTCAAGTTGTTTACTGATTGGCTGAGTTTGACCTGAAATTTGAACAACATTCAAAATTGTTTCTAACTGAAAAATCTGCATGATTCCCTTACCATTGCATAAAGCGTGTCGGTAGTGGTTAAGAGCGGTATGCCATTGTATACAAGGGCGTAATTTGAATCTTTGAAAAGAAACATGGTAGCAGACAGCGTAGATCCCTCAACTGCTATGTCAAAAGTGATTGAAGTTCCAGTAGCTCTGAATATGAAGCAATGAAGTAAAAACAAAATAGACTTCGAATAGTTGATATATTGCACGTTGTTCATTTTCTCGCGTTTGCGTTCAGTTATGGCGCACAATTCTGTACGATTTTGATCCTCTTGGAATACAAATTATTTCATCTCTAATGAAATATTTGACATTTGTACGCCAACAAAGGTTTGAGTAGAATACTGATAATTTTCGCTATAAATCGACAACAAATAAAATTAGTTGACCATATCTGCATAATAAATCCACATAAAATACCAGAGCCCACTCCGTGAACAGCCTATACAGAAATTTTTTCATATTATCTATCTCAAATATACCTAATATAAATCTACTGAAGTCAACTCGACGCTATGCTGTAATTTCTAATGCCGAGGAAGTAGCTCACATCTTCACCTCACTAAATTGTGTCTAATTTAAACTAGAGCTTGATAAAAGAAAAACTATAATAATAATATAAAACAACGATTCAATAGATATCACTACACGTAAGGGAAACCTCTAACTATCATGTTTCCAATACCCTTGCCCAAAACTTTTAAGAGTCCACCGCCACTTTTACTGATATAACAATAACATTAACTATAACTCTCGGACTCAAGACTCAACATTTCTTTGTATCCGGCTCATTACCCGAATCTAATCATTTGATTCTTGGCCCATAACTAAACTCGCCCTTAACAACTCGAACACGTACCTTCACAATTTCTTGCATAAGCCTACCTACAATTGTATTACCAATGTTCGAAATAATAATATAGTGACAGATAATTGGAAAAGATCAAATAATAAAGATACTTTCATATAGCTAAACTACATAATTTTAAAACCCAACCTAACCTAAAATCCGTATGTAAATATGATGATATATTTTACTTTGGCCAGTAGAGTTCTGCTTGGCTAAACTTTCTATCCGTACTAAATATCTACCTTCTGCTGGTAATAAAAAATCATGCAGCGTAAAAGAATTCCATTACGTAGAACTGGCCTATCCCAGATACGCTTCATGGGTAATGTAAGATCCTATAATAGAAACACCAGTCACGATACAAAAACTGATGGAAACAACCATATGGGGTGACTGATTTATGTTCAAATGAGTTTTTATCAAATGTTATGCTATTATGAATAGAAATCCGCGCAAGTGGAAGAGAATAGCACATCCTGTCAGTCTGAATATCAACAAAGCTGTTCAATACATAGATAAATGAATTAACATAACAGGAATACGGGAAGTCGAAATTTGGGTGGTTTTCCTTACAGCGATGATTTCAATAATAATCGAGGAGTGGTTCAAGTATAAAGTGGAGTGGAGTCGGGACTCTCGATTTTCTCGAATTTCTCGATTTTTGGTAAGTAAATATTATATTCTAGTTCTAACCTTTAAACGGAATGGGTTGAAATTAATAGTGATACTATACATATAACACATGAGCGCTCAAGTAGAATTACAAGTGCATACCCACTATTACAAAATCATGCAGGGTGTACTCACGATTCTGCAACAATGGCAAACGCGGTGTCGTTTCCATTGGACGGTTCAACAGTTTGATTGTTTGCAAGCTTGCAGGAAACTGGGATAGCAATTGGTTGACCCACTGTAACTCCTTTATCCGTTGATACGACGTTCGAATATATCACATTATTAGAGTCGTTCTTAAAGAATATAAATTAATTAATTTTATTACTCCCAATACTAAGAAATACTTCCACTCACTGATTGTACTGAGCCGCAGGATGAAAATGACGGGGTTTCGAAAACGTAGAAGCCATTGACAAGAGTAGGTACACACGAATCGTTTAAGAGACGTAGATTGCTTTGTGATATAGAGTTTACGTCGAAATATGTTTTGTTTAGAGTTATTCTCATTCCGAATCCCTGGAGGAGCACATCCGAGGCGCATTCAAGAAGCAGCGATACCACTGAAACAGGAATAGAGAGGAAATGAACAAGTTTGAAGATGGAAAAATCGTTAGTAAATAGTCACAAAATAATTTTTGAGTCACCATCCCTAAATTTTTACAGGTTACAGATTTATACTTGTGACCAAAATTCAACTACCGTTACTCCAATGTACTAGCTCTTAACACACTGTTGAAAGTGTACATATATTATGTGGAATCCTATGGTTAATCAACGTCAAACTAGGGCTCGCATGGTAAATATGCATTTGGACTAAGCTGGTTATAATTGAAAACAAAATTATTTACCACAGGATGTTCCGTTCCCAGTAAAATTAGCGTCACATTCACACTGAAATAGCGTGCTGTTCACTGTGGTGCAAGTCGCAAATATATCACATTCAGAGCAATTGCTGACTGGGGTAACGGTGCCTGCTGCTGAAGAGAGATTGACAGAAGCAAAAACCAAGAACAAACCGAAACAAAGTTTTTCGAGGTGGGCGGAACTCATACTCATTGCACTAGGGTAGCTTAATAGTAAATTATAAATAATTAGTACGCAGTCCAGCAATATGTAAACTATGAAAACACAGAATTAACCTCGAAAATCTGGTAAACTGCAAAAATACTCAAAAACCTGAAACTGCGGGCCCCCAGGAATCGTGGGCTTCCATAGTGTTTGCTACTCTTTCCACTGTGTTAAGTCGTCTCTGCACAGATGCTAAACGAATGAACGACGAAAGCAACGACGATACAGTATGCCACAAGTTTTTGGTCAACGGTACAACATAGCCAATGCACCCAAATTGTATTTTAAAAATGCTGAAGAAAATTTTCGCGCTTCCTAGAGGTAAAAACATTCACACTTTGAAGAGCCAAGGTACAAAGTGTCAGTTTTTTTACAAATGATTGGTTCAGCATAGTAATATCCATAATCAGCATACACATTATTGCTCAACAGGATTGAAAAACAAAAACTGCTCTTCCCTTGTCGATCTAAAATCTAATTGGTTGGATAGATTCTAACACTAAGTTTTAGCCACACTGAACAGCTACGCCAGCTTTAGAAATGTTTCTTCAGGAGCACTAGAAACGTGAGTACATAAAATGTATATTGATATAATAAGCACGCCTCATTACATTTTCAAATTTTCTAAATAACATTCAATGGGTTTACCCATATATGCTTCACTGGTTATGGCTAAAAATATTTTTTATTTAGGGAGTCACACCTTATGATTTTCCAATTATAGTGAATGGTAACGCATATCAATGAACCTGAAAAATGTAGACCTCTTTATAATATACTTTACCGTTATAATAATATATTCTGAAATTGTGAGCGTATAAGGAACAAAGCCATCCACAAATCTCACTTAAAATACAATTGGAAATTTGTACAAAAAACATGCGATAAAGCTATAAATCAATCAATAGCTTAATAAAAAAAATTCAATACTTCCACCTGAAATTGTTTATTCGGCTGATTCAAATAACTTGTCACCTCACAAATATTTGACATGCTGTATAACTGAATAATACTCGAATTTATGAAAGAAACCAGACACGTACTGACTGTGTATAAAATATTGTAGTTATTAAATATCTGGAAACGGTATATTAAATCAAAATAAGCTATGTGTACATGTCCAACAGACAATGTCCGTCATGTTCGTGCAGGTCAATGAGAAACTGTATCTCGCATCAAAATTATTGTTGCTACGTTGAAGAGAATCGTACCAATTGTATGTAATGTGTTCAGTTCATGTTGATGATCATCATTGACATTCAAACTAGTAATTCAAGTTACACCCTTGTCTTTGTATTCAAAGTGATGATTATATAATATGTACTAAATTGCGGGCGATCGGAAATTGAAACATTAAAGTACGGGGAACTATAAATAAAGACCGCAACCATGAACACAGCAGCATTTTAAGCACTAGAATGATTTGTAACAATTGCACGTTTTATCCAGTGCTGTTAACAAAGGTTTTCTTTACAACGTTATACCAGCTGTTATCAAATTCGCAGATGCTGGTGCACCCAGACATGCACCCCTGCTGCTACTGCGACATAGCGCTACCCTGGATATAAATATCTCTAAATAATACACTCACGCATCAGATGTAACTTGTTAAATAGAAGTTTTCATTGTTAATAGTATTTCATTATATTCCCTTATAATTTTAAATTTATTAGCATCCGCCAGAGGGCAGCACGTAGAAAGTAGCTACAGTGTGAGGTTTTGTAAACTTTTGGAAGTTTATTCGAACGTTATTTAAAAACATATACAGGCTATTGGATATTACTGTGTAAGATACAATGTACAGTGACAAATGAATTATTTAGGATGAATATCTATTTGAAAACCTCTGTAATAATTCTAGCGCAGTTTTTGTTTTAGAGGTCAATTTTAACGTTAGTCTAAAATTCTTTTATAAATACATGTCTGCAGAAATCATTTGCGATTTTCCTAACCAAAAGCTAACTTTTGACTACGTAGTTGAATACCCCGCAGTTTATTTCTTCAGTCGATGTAAAATTTTCACTGCTAATGTTTCTTGGTCGTAAACACAGCGCAAGTGAAGAAATATAAGTAGATGCACAATTTGTTGAAGTCACACATACAGTGGATGTTTCCACTCTCATAGAAGTTTGCTGTTGTTACTCCTACATTATTTATGAATCATAAAAAACGGCAGTCCGCTCACCGAATTGTGATTTGTTATATTGTATGAATATCACCCCTTCCCTATATTACTATCGAAGACTCGCAATCCTCCATTGAAAGTGTTTATTTGCTAGAACGAGAAATAAAATACCTTGAAAACCGTTAAACAAAAGCGATATCAATTAATTTTGTTTGAGTGATATCGAATCTCTATTCAGAACCGCGTCTCTTCCTCCATAGTTGCCAACACTCTGTTGGTAACGATATCCTCTTTGATAGATCGTGTCTTCGCCCTGGTTACGGCTGTTAGGTAGAGAAATGCGGTACAAAACCCTCTAGTCGTAGTTTCTTTAAATAAAAAACAAAGTGGTGTCTGATTGAAATCTCGATTCATGCTCTATATACGAAGCCGGTACAAAATACTAGCTTAGAAATCTAACTTGTTAATTCAAATATCCACTCAATATAAACTTGTGCTTTTAAATTCTCATTCGATTTTATTTAAATGTGTTTCAGCAAATCTAATAATCGAAATTCTAGTTCTACTTGTCGCGGATGAATATGGAGCGTAGTGGCGTGAAATACGTTACCTTTAGCAACGACGGTTATTTCGCAATGTCTCCTTAACGGAATCGATAACAATAGTTTTTTTATCTGGGAAAAAGGACGTTAAAATTTAATACAATCCCCGCTCTCTCTCTCTCTTCACCACACTAAAGTATCTTCGCGTTGTTGCTTTGTTGCTTTGTTCTGGCGTTGGATACCGAACTGATTTTATATTCCAGTATTGCCAACCATAGTGTCATTTTCGAGCATCCTTCCAGCAAGAATAGTCGTTGTATTCTGTTTCGTGTTCTACATTACCTAAATCGTCAAAATGCGTGAAATCGTCCACATTCAAGCAGGTCAATGCGGTAACCAGATTGGTGCTAAGGTGAGTGCGTAAATATGTACTAAGTCATTAAATTTTATGGCAATACTTTATGTTTGATCTGTTGTGGGTTATCGAAACGAAGTTAGCGTAAAAAATATTTTTTAGTTATAATCGTTACTTTGCAGTTCTGGGAAGTTATCTCCGACGAACATGGCGTTGACCCAACTGGTACATACCACGGAGACAGTGATCTTCAGTTAGAAAGAATTAACGTTTATTACAATGAAGCCACAGGTAATAACCAAAAATTATTGTATTGTCAAGATAATTACGCTATAATGTTGTTAGGCTCTGAATTACAACTTTTATTTAGGTGGTAAATATGTGCCACGCGCCGTCCTAGTCGATCTTGAGCCCGGAACAATGGACTCTGTCAGATCCGGACCTTTCGGACAAATTTTCCGTCCAGATAACTTCGTCTTCGGTAAGGCCTGAGTTTTCCCGTTGTTGCGTAGTCTGTTGTCTATTTTACTTCATTAGGTCATACGGAATACGCATTTCTTACTCGATTTCACATTCGCTTAACGACTAAACAGTATACGCTTTAATCACGAGATGGTGGCTTTTCGAGTGGCACCTTAAGTATTAACGAGTACTTATAAAACACATTTATCACGTTTTACATTTTTGCTATACCCGTTCTTGTAGTTACCGTTATGTACAGAAGGCAACCGAAGGTATTTATGTACATCGGATTCGAGAGAAATTCATTGATACGTGCTATTAGCACAAGCTTTACTACAGTACAGTAGTAGAATAGTCGTTCAATTTCATATGGTGTAACTATCAACTTCTCGATATACTCGCGAAACATTTTCTTAACGTGTATGTAACATTACGACAGGTCAGAGTGGTGCCGGTAACAACTGGGCCAAGGGTCATTACACAGAAGGTGCTGAGCTTGTTGACTCTGTTCTGGATGTCGTCCGCAAGGAGGCTGAGAGCTGTGATTGCCTTCAAGGATTCCAACTCACACACTCCCTCGGAGGCGGTACTGGATCCGGTATGGGCACACTTCTCATCAGCAAAATCCGTGAAGAATATCCCGACAGAATCATGAACACCTTCAGCGTTGTACCATCACCCAAGGTATCAGACACCGTCGTCGAACCGTACAATGCAACTCTCTCAGTCCATCAGTTGGTTGAAAACACAGACGAAACATATTGCATCGACAACGAGGCTTTGTATGACATCTGCTTCCGTACACTCAAACTCACAACCCCCACTTATGGTGACTTGAACCATCTTGTTTCGGCAACCATGAGCGGTGTAACCACTTGCCTTCGATTCCCTGGTCAACTGAATGCCGATCTTCGTAAACTTGCCGTCAACATGGTTCCCTTCCCCCGTCTTCATTTCTTTATGCCCGGATTCGCCCCACTTACCAGCAGAGGCAGCCAACAGTACCGTGCCTTGACTGTTCCTGAGCTCACTCAACAAATGTTTGATGCCAAGAACATGATGGCGGCTTGCGATCCTCGACATGGACGCTACCTTACTGTGGCAGTCATATTCCGTGGTCGTATGTCAATGAAGGAAGTTGATGAACAGATGTTGAACGTCCAGAACAAGAATAGTTCGTACTTCGTTGAATGGATTCCCAACAATGTGAAGACTGCTGTGTGCGACATTCCTCCACGTGGTCTTAA
>QXVX01008275.1:0-10233 GCA_013436065.1 Halocynthia aurantium
TTTATATACACGTTTAATATTTTGGCCACGTTTTGGATTATTCGATACAAAACAAGGTCTAGATGACGCTACACAGCGTCACCTTGCACCTCGTCAAAAGACCAATTTTCTGTTTGAAAATCGTAAAGTTTATGGTTCTTATCAAATGGACTGTCAGCGCCATCAATGACGTCATCTCCCTTAATCATGAGATTGATGACGTCATCCTCGTTATAGGAACTGCACACCTCTCGTTCTTCGCTCCCAGTCGAATAGCAACCTTTGCTATTCCCTTTACGAGTTGAAGAGCTAGTACTTTCGGAAAGTGTGTTTACTGAGTAATAGGGATTGCCGGTCAGATCGTCGCTATCTTCCCGTTTCGACAATTGGTAATAATTTTTCTTCATCGAGTAATCTATGTTGTCATCGTCAGACATGAACGAAAATAAATCGCTTGCGTCGCATGATTCGTAATAGTTTGTATTACGAGCATGATAAAACATCATCTTACCCGTCACACTTGTGTTGCTGTATCCACTTTGATCCATGCTGACAGATGATTTGCTGATCCTAAAATAGTACAAAAAAAGGTTGTATCCAATTTCCAATACCTATGAAAATCATTGAAATTGCGTCCCTTTTCAGATATCTGATGCCACAAGATACCTTTAGCATATCACCAACTAAAATTGTCACCATACAAAATGTGAAAAACAATATTTATAATAGAATTTGTAATAAATCGACCTTCCTTCTTCGCCCTCCAGTAGTTTCCGGTAGGTGGCAATCTCGAGATCCAAAGACAGTTTCAGATTCATGAGCTTGTTGTATTCCACAAGATGGCGTGCAGTAGTGTCCCTGGCCTTCTGCAGCTCGATTTCAAGATACTGTATATTGTAGAATACATTATTATTGGATGGTAGATGTAATAGCCAATACAGTATAGAACTAATAACCTAGGAAACATAAATGAAAACATGGGAGAAATTGGAAAATAACAGCAAGTATCATAATTGTATACTTACAGTGATTCTCTTCTGATAGTCTTCCATTTCCTTGTTGTGACGATCTTGCAGTTCGCTAACTTGATTTTCCAAAGACGAATTCTACGCATAATATTGATGGTGAAAAGTTTAAATTAAGTTTAAATTTTACAACGCGTGCTCGCGGATGCGAGATACATACAGTGCTTCTCAGCCCTTCAATTTCGACAGTCAGACCTTGCAGTTGTCTGCGAGTATCCAGCATTTCATTCCTCACATCCCCGAGACTCTGGTTGCTTATCTTCAGCTGCAGCTTAAGATCTACAATCTAGTGAAATATAATTGTGTGTTATCAGTCTGTGATATCTGTAAATCATATCTACATAGCTTTTAAGGAATATACCGTGGATTTGTAAACATTCTCAATGTCATTCTTGCTGTTTAGAGTAAGATGATCGTATGCCATACGAATATCTCTCAGAGAATCTGTCAAATTGGTTGTTGATGGACCTGGCCCATCTGCCACGTCCTCATGGTGGTAAACAGTAGTGACTTGACTACGAAGTGCTTTCACATCCTATTCAAAACAATTTAGTTGGGAAATTATTAATAAGTTTAATGGTTAATTGTAGAGTGTGTGTCATCATGAGTGAGTTGTCCAAATACATAAATGAGTTATACTTGGTGGAAGTTCAAACTTAGTCCGTTGTAGCTGATGGATTTCAACATACTTGTTACAGATTCATACATTTCAATCAAAAGTATGACAATTGTACAGGTCTAATCAGTAATATATAATATTGAGTACAAACAGGCGCGAAACAGCAAAGTACTATAATAAGAATTTATAATCGCTCTTTGTCTATCAAGGAGCATTTATGGACTACCAATAATAACATCGTGTGCCTCATCGCTGGTATCATATACAAGGTGTATTTTTCGAGGTTCGGATCAGGGTTATGATTGTAATTCATATTTACAATATTTGGGAAATATATTCAAGAAAGACATTATGAGTCTAACCCTCACCGTTACCCTAATCCCCTAAAATGCAGTAAACTTCACCTAAATTCCACAGCACACAAAGGCTAGCTGAAAGCGTTTCAAATGTTTGGAGAAGTATTTAGTTCAGACCGTCGTCTAACTTGCAGACACAGTTTGCATTCTGTTTATTGTTTTTCTTACAATAATTAACTGATAGTTAACATCACATCTGTCTTCATCAACAGGGAGGTATCACGCTCCAATTACGTCGCATTTTTGGTAATGAATACTGCCGTTGCACAAACTATTTTTAAGTAAACTATATATCAATACAGAACAGACGTTCTAGGGGGTTGACTTTCAACTTCGAAACAAAATCGATTCCAAACTCTTTACAAAGCAATTTGGTTGTACCAACAACGCAAACAATATGTTGGTAAACTTCGCTCACCTCCTCGTTTGCAACCTTCAACAGTTGAATTTCCTCCTGCAAAGTTTCATACTTCCTTTCCAAATCAATTCTCGACAAGGTAGCGTTGTCAATATCTTTCCTCAGCGTTTTGATTGTTTTCTCTGCTTCGATCCTGGCCTCGATCTCGCAAAGGACTCTTAAAATTTTACGAGTTAGCTTATAAAATGCCTAAGCGATATTAACAGACTTGTGTTTACCGCTAGATAGAGAAAAACATAATACTGTACGAACTTATTGTTATGCTATATGTCATGTCTGTTAAAGTATGATATACAGCGTTTTACTTTTTCTCCAAAGCTTTATAGTCCTGGACACAATTGTGCAATTGAATTTCGACCTCTGCCTTTTCATGAGTGAGAGTTTCAATTTGGCGTCTCATGCGATTCAGCTCGTCCTCGTATACATCGGGTGATCCACTCACAGATGTCTGGCTGGATTGAATCTAAATATCCAGTAAATTTTCGTTTACTGTATTTAGATATTTTCTGTTATGGTTCAGACTATTCGTGCGTGTTGTATCTTAAATATACAATAGGCTCAAGGTGATTCTTGGAAGTTATTCTTAATTGCGTGCAATTGTTTAAAGAATCCAGATACATATAACCCATGCAGCGAAAACTGAGCCAAAAATACCACCTGATCCCGAGTACTGTATAAGAATAATTTAGATACAAAATTTAGGAACGCCCTTGTGTTTAGAACAGGTGAGAATTCCGTTATATTATTTTGAATCATTTAATTTTGACTTGAATAAAAATAATGATAAGTAACATTAAGATGCTCCTCAATTCGGGCCCCCTTATCCAGTGACTCCAGTTGCCTTAATAAGACAATGGTTATGCATTGTGTATAAGCTCCCGAATAGTTTAGGGTCTATCTATATTCTATACTATAGTAATGTAAGAGAGAAGATAGATGGTATTTAAGATAATTGAATTTACAATAAAAACTACGGAACTACGTATGACGGGGGCGTAAGTCTATTAGCTTATAAAGCACTGGTTTAGTGAGGATACACAGCTCTTATTCCCTGTAAATAGCAGACCGTTCGTGCAAATGTCACAGCGAACTTTTGAGTATGGAGGAAATAAATAGATTATTAATCTTGAAGCGTCATGGCGCTGTTTAAATAAGGGCGTTTCCCGATTCCTTATTCTTTCAAGTACTGTTTACAAATGTGTATTTAACTAACGATGTGTATTTAACGTTGCCGGCACGTAAATCAAGACACAGTCGTGATGTTCTGCGTTATTATGTTAACTTCCCTTATTAGTGCCGGCCAGTAGTCCCTTTCTCATTATATCACCGTATATACTGTAAACTTTAGCGGGAAATACTCTGAGGAAACATAAACAGTAAATACTAGCATTTGAATACAGATGTGTAGCAGCTAACGATATTACGATACAAAGCCTTTCGTCTCAGGATCGAGTAATTTAATATCTGTGAGAGAACTAATTTCAACGGATTTGAACGAGACCGTCGACATGTGAAAAGTTATAAAAGTTACATTTCAGACGAATCACAAGTCAAGTGAAGTTGTTTGCTCGTTGTGACTCGAATCGAGTCAATTTTAGTCATCGATATTAAAGATAGAGCATCACAGGATTTCAACCTTCGGGGAATAATAAACAAAACAAAAATCTATCTTTGAAATTCAATGTTCGAGTCTCGAGTCAAGTCAAGTCATAAGAAATCACTAGCTCGAGCTCTTTGAGTAAAATCACAGGAAACTGCCACTGAAGTAGAGTCAGTTACTCGATTCAATGAAACCCGGTCTATATAGGACTTTTACTAATAACCAACAACATTGCCGATGACCCCGACGTTTGGGGTCAGACATCTGTTTCCTAGTATGTCAAATCTACTTGATTAATTTACCAAACCGGAGATACAAATTTTCCGATGGCAAATTCAATTTGGTCATAGCCCCTATTTTGAACCACTATAACCAAGACCTTAGAAAGCTTGATCGCCACTAAGACAAAACCTAAACTTCGGGCCTTGACATATAATTCAATTGATAATTTATTAATTCAATGGTGAAGCCAACATACTGGTGCCATTTTGGCGCTTCTTTTCCTTTGTTATATGCAACCCAGAATATGCGATTTCGGAGTTATGCAAGGAGCCTGTTTTTACCACCATGAGCTATTTGTGAGATTATACGACAGCTTTGTGTGGCATCGTCTGGATACAGAAGTTGCGTGTTCCCGCCACCCACGCAGCAGCGCAGTATTTTTGCAATACTCATCTAGCAGTCATCGCGAACGTATGTGTGGTTATTTTCGCTCTCGATTACATTGTGGTTTACTGTTATTTACAGTTTTGTGATTTTTATCATTTACCATACATCGTAAACCTCCTATGTCTAATTCTGGGCCTTCAATGAAGCAGCGTAGGACATCGTTAACGCTAGAAAGACAACTAGAAATCGTCAACAGGACCCAAAATAGTGAAGGTGTGTCAGCCCTGTGAAAACGCATCCCTAATTTCTCTTTTGAAATAAGTATTCACATTATGCGAAGTTATATCAAAACACATCTCTGGCATATACCGAGGTACTAGTGTGAAACATTTTGTGTTCTTTCAATATAATAGAGTACAAATTGTACGAATTAGCTTTGTATTGTAGTTTTTGAATTCTTTGTGGTCTTCTCCTCCGTAAACATATGGTCATTGTTTTCGGACTTTATCTTAACCCTTGTGTATTGTGAAAACTCAGCGAAGCGCATAAAAAAGAGTAGCTGTCGTGAATTGTGAGCGTTTGCCTACAACGGTTGGGCTTTGCGGTGGCGATTTGATGGGAAAGCGCACAGAACAATGAAATCTCCCACTGAGATGAAAATTTCAAGGACTAACCGCAAGGTTCTTGAACGAAAATAATTGCCTTGGTACACAGATGCGCAGAATGAAAATATTATGAGTCAAATTTTCAAATATCATTTGCGCAGACATAACAAATGAAAACCAAATTCCAGGATGATGGCGTTCTATATGTTGGATATGTTGTTTACTGAAATTGAAATTTTTATACAGTTTTGTGGTGGAACGCGCCAGACCGTTAAATACGGATGGTGACATGGTGTATTACGGCAAGCACGTAGTTTCCCTATTGTACCCATGGTAGTACAGGTGTAATGGAGCAGAAACGCGTGGGAACTGCTCACCCTTACTAATCTATAAAAAATTAAAATTAACCATCGAGGATCATGATAATATCCCGATAACTATTATCGTTAATACCCTGGGTTAGCGAGGGTAACGTGAGTAATAATGCCGCCACTGATGTTTTTCTTTTCCCTCGAACAACTCAAATTACCTTTCGTTCCCAATGTTAAATCCGGTAAACGCTTTACCCACCATCTCAGTTATGGATTTTAAATTAAATTTTCCAAATCCTGTTATTGAGGTACCTTAGTTGCATTTGGACGTACTTCGACTTAATATAAGCCTAGGTGATGAAATTACTGTTTAATCCAGCAGTTTAAATCCACACATTCACTTCGATCCACACTTCATACCCTGTAGTGTTAATCAGACTGCGAAACACCAAATATAGACAGAGGATATTTTACCCATTTGCTCCATTCTTGCAACAGCTGAGTTCATCAAGGTTCATTGCAACCACTAAAAGCGTTTTTTAAATAATTGACCGATCGAGACAATAATGCAACAGTGTGCACCTCAGGGTAAATGGTGCATGGTAAAAAATGACACGAGTGCAAAATTGGGAATCAGTTGGGTTCGGGATTGTCGGTTGCCAATCAATGTGTTATTTTCTCTACTTTTGCATTGTTTGCATTCGCAAATGTTACCAAAATTCTAAAAAAAATATGGTGGATGTTGTAATATTGCAATCTACCTCAATCATCTTGGTCTGCAGAATTTTGTTCTGAGTTTCAAGTCGCCTGACTTTATCGATGTAGGTAGCAAAGCGATTGTTGAGCACACTCATCTCTTGCTTCTCTTCAGTACGAGTTGACAGCACGCTTGGCATTTGAGCAAAGCTCTCGTCGACATTCACTGCAGTTATGGTAGATTCCAATCCATATCTGTAATAGAAATAGATGTTGTCATTAGCAATTACGTCCATATTGGAAGGATTTTTGTTCCATACTATGGGATCTAACTCAGTTTTGGGTTTCGGGTTATAATGCATTTTTTAAATAATTTTTAGTTGTCTCTAATTTTGATGTCAAACCACGATCCTTGCCCGGATGCGAATTCCTGAAACACGAGGTAGACAGCATAATAGTTGTTCCCAATATTCGCAGAAATCGATAAAATTCACACTTGTAGAGAGAGTGTTAACAGCAGCCAATAGAACTGAATACTTGGTCGGATAAAATATAATCCCTGGCAAGTGAACTGACATTCCTAAGAGCGCGATTACCTAACAGTGCTCTCTTTAATGATATTTTGAAGAGTAGAATAGGCAACTAAAGCCTACTTGTTGCGCTACGGCTGGTACACGTGATTGAACTTCACAAATACCGTTGTTTTGACCTCGAATAATTCTGTTCTGTAACCAAATAACACTGCGTTCTAATCGATAGAGGGGTTTCAGTATTCATATTGACTAACAAGTATATAGAAAGTGAAACTGACTTTTTAGTGTATTTACAGTATGAGAAGATTACAGTATAACCGTTTTGTTTGCATAAGGGTTTTGGGAGTTGTGCTTCAAAGTTTCCTCGATTTAAATATTATTACAGTGTTATAACGCAATCGCTATGGTCCATAAAATGACATTGCAAAGAAACGAGGTCGCGTTAAAGCGGTAAATTTCATTGCGTCAGATATGCGTGTAGTTTTATAGCGTTAAACGTGAATGGCGTGAAGTTCGGTAAGAGGGATCTAATGACTGGTTAATGATGGCCGGTGAGAAAACGCGGGACGGGAGGTACGCTGCTCAGCAATAAATAAATAAAAAATGATGAGAGTGTCTGGGCAGCTACTCCCTGGGTCCAAAAGCCAAACCAGTGTAGTGTGAGTATTTGTGAGGGCCGGTACTCTCAGAGTGCAGGTAAATTCTGACCATTACTCTCTTGGTTTCGTGTTAGTGATCTCACTATTGACTATTATACGTATTTACCCATATCTGTCCAATCCTCCTCTAACGCCCCCTCCACGATAGCCACGATATCCAAACATCGCTTGATAGCTGGATGGTCCAGATGAAATAGGGTGAACAGAGGCGGCGGCGGCGGCGGCACTGGATACGCCAGAAACTAGAAAAACAAAATATTTTGTTACTAAGTTTGAAATCTCTTAAGCAGTATTGTGTTACGTTCTACGTGGTTTAGAATGTAGCGAGTAGTAACTAATCCAAGACGAACAATTTGTCTACACAGCGATATAAGCTCAGAACTGAAGTGATCCTTGATTCTTGTCTAGAGCAATAAATTACCAAACATTCAATTGGATTCTATGAGCTTTGGTTCAAATTAGTTTTTCAATCGCAATCAGCCGTGCCTAAAAATATTGCAGACTTGAAGCCAGTGTTCGGATTCAAATTATTCAGCAACCTTTAGCTTGATTCCAAATTTATGAGAAAAGTTACCAATCTGCCACCATTTGCGTGGATAAGGAAAATTTCAATTCTAAAACAATTCAGGGACTGGTTCTGCGAACTTTTGTAATTTTAGTAACCGGCTCTTGAGAACCAGTATGAACCAGTTGAATCAAACCACTGCCAGTAATGAATTTTAATAGCTGAACACGCATAATGTATCAAACTATAACCGGAATTCCTAAATATGGGAAAATCGTTATACCAAATTACTTCGGATTGAATATTTATGGTACTGCATTTCCCACAATGCAAGCTCGACCATGTAAAATTGTAATACCGAATATCGCACAAAGATTAACGAAACCCGATTATAAAATTATGGATCCGAACGCGTCTAATGGATTGCGGAATACACAAGACATCGAAAGGCGCGATATAAAGCCGACAATTTCCATTTAATCCTGTATAAGAACTTAAGAAGGCCATTTACATGGCAATAATGGAACGTAAATCCTGTGGCAATTATCACATGCTGACAAATCAATCGCTGGAATAATATTTAATGTAAAACATATGTAGCCTACGGTTTTGCATGATACAGTAATTTAATATGACTTTAAGATCTCTGGAATTCTATTTTACCTGGTATGGAAGATACTGGTTATAGACTACTGAATGGGTCACATCCAGAGGCGGGATTAAAGTGGTTCTCACTGGTTCTTGCGAACTTGTAACTTAAATTACAAAGAGTTTGCAGAACCTGTTACTGAATTGTTTCAAAATAAGAAGTTTTCCCTTATGTTAGCTTATTTGTCTTCCTCAAATCTAGTCACATAATAATCGATGCATGTAACAGTTCTTACAAAAATTGAACCCCAGTACTCATCACACTCATTTTACACATAACTGTTGTCTTCAATAGTTTAATGAATAACAATATCCGTTGCTGTTCATACTGTATTTAACTTAAATGAAGTCGATGACGTTGAATTTCCGTAATAAACGTGCTTAATAGATTTAACTTAGCAACATTGCAGCAATAAATCGAGGAAGACTGGAGGAAGCTAGATCGTTCGCATCGAAACTCAATAAGAAAAGTTACATAACTATTAATTCAATAATATCTACCATTCTTAATATACCAGTGACAAATTAAGCATGTGAATTTAATTGCAAAAGAAAGATTCGGTATATATTCATGCCGTGCAATGTGATAACGCATGATTTCTAAGTGAAAGTAGCGTATCTATACTTTTAAGGGCATTGAGATCCGTTGCTGAAGTAGACGTTTCGTGACGTAGTGTGGTTGTTACTTCACGTTGAATAGTTGTTTGACTTGCGCCGCCTGAAACAGTAGAATTCTGAATCTGCTTGTTGTCTGCTTTTAGCATGACCAAATTTATATTCACTTTATTTCATCTATGACGCTCGTTTATCATTTTTTAAAGTAATTTCGTCCTGATATTGACTCTTCAGTGAAGTTCGTTTATTTGGTTTTCAAGCATGCTTGCCTTCAAAACTCTTATGATAATAATCGATTAAAAATGTCCCCTATGCTATCCGATATGGTTTGGTTTCCCTATACTGTGTATTGTATATGTAGTACGCCAGGACAGACACCACATCCTTCTATTACGGGAATGTTTTCATCTCCCTTTCACGGTTGTAAACCATGAATGTAAAACCACACTATCCGTGGGTGTTCAAGTTCATGTAAGTGTTCAAGTCAGAGTTTTTATATTACTAATAATATACTCCAACATTGATAATTCGTCTAATAGTTTAATCAAGTTCCAAGTAAAGGCATAATATGTGATCTAGTAGGTTTTTGTCTCAAACTTGACTTTCTCTTATGCTCAAGATAGATATTTACGATATTACGTGTGATCAGACACTATATCCTATTATGGGCATGTTTTGTTGAAGCTCACTTCAATGGTCGTGAACCATATGTTATAAAGATGAAGCCATGCTATCTTGATATATGGTTGAATATCGGTAGTAAATTCTACATAGGAGTGGGTATACAAACCCAGTTATTGATAAGGATAGTACGATAGAGTAATTGAAATGTTCTGAACAAATACATCACAGATAAACCTTCCTATTTTAAGACAAACTTACCTGTGTAAACTTGCTGTGTTGTTTGCTCCATGTTGCGGTTGACAAGGAGTGGTTGTCTCTGATATTTCAAACTTGATGAGGATTTGGGCGTAGAAGTTTTGTAATTAAGATTCTCTACAGATCCTAAAAACATCGGGAGAACTGCATAAAATCATATGATAATTCTAAGCGAA
>QXVX01008280.1:0-18356 GCA_013436065.1 Halocynthia aurantium
TGAGAAATTTTTGTAATATAGAACATTTCAGGGCCAATATAAATATGTATGCAATTGGTAGGATGATTATAAACACTGTATCAGGATCTCAATCACAAATAAATATATGTACTGTATATTAATACAAAAATTGACCATAAAAGTATGGAAGTTTTCAAAATTACAATGAATTTTATACGACTCCAGATATGATTAAATAAATAAACGCGAGGCGTCGAATTTCCAGCAATTTTCGCGAAAAAAAATCGAAACCGTACCCATCTCGATAGGAAGGCGAGCGATTGTAATCGTCCAAGCACCGGTTCTTCGAAAAGCAAATACTTCTTATCCACTGACAACTGTCATTAAAGCACTTGCAGAACATCAATTACGTCAATCGCGCACAACATGGGAAGTACAATTATTTGATTGTATACTTTGCGTTCAAAGTATTTTGTTGTTTAGCAGATGGACACGAAATATGGCTTCCGAGAAATTAGCGCCTAATGTTATGAGACCGATTATGTTACCATTTACATTGCTCGAATATGAACTATAACTAACACGCATTTTCCAAGTAAACGAAGAAAGGGACCACTGAAAAAAAGAAAATTTAATAGAATAAGGATTCAAATCTGGATCGGTTGCTAAGCAACGATATTTATCATCCTCTTCACGAATTCTAATAACAGGGGCGCGGTTGGCATGTTAGTTTTGCACTTCCAACCCAAGTTTAAAAATAATCTTGTAAAACGTGCTTATGCTACGGAAAATCACTTTACGAGCCTTTGAAATCTCGTTAATACGTTTTAGCTAAACAAGGAATCTTTGTTGTAAGGTTTAATTCACGTGAAAAAACATGCGCTTCAAGAAAAGCACGAGGCACGAGAGTTTCAGCGAATTCGATATACTGACTTCACCCGTTCTGCCCTCCGGCAATTTATTATTGCACGTGAAAGAAATTATCGTATCATGTGGTGTTTTCACGTGCATAACCGTAAACTTGAGAGAAATAGTATGGTTTTACTGGCATGCGAATTAACAATAATGCAAGAGGGCAGTTTATTCATGAAAGTCATCAGGAGAGTCTTACTGATGATGTATTGACAATAACCCATAAGTAGCTAAAGTTTTGATTATTCAGTTGCACCACAAAATGGAATATTAATACAAAAAGTTACACATCAAAATAGTGAAAGTATAATACATTACCAATGTGTTTGTCATTATTGCTTCCCATCATTTTTGTTCATTTTTTCTACTGATTCGTTGGACTAGAAGCTCTGTAAACGCAGTAAAATTATCAAATATTATTCAAATACACGATTAAGTGAGTCAAAGACGAGCTGAATGTCAAATGTATACTTAACTTACATTAGTAGTTTATTCTGCAATACAGAAGACATGTTCGTAAACGGAATCGGGAATGTATACATATTTCATCATATGAAAGGTCCCAGCAAACACGAGTGTCTTCTTCATGTGTGGATGAATATATTGTGCTCTTCGACGAAATTATATTTCTGAAAACAAAATAATTTAAACGAAGAGAGATAATTTCAAAGAAGTATTATGACTCTATAATATTTAGTGGATTTAAAAACTGATAACAGACATAATATACTCGACTCCAGATGACCCGAAAGCGATTTTTTCATCAATAATCTCATTGGCAAGTTCACAATGCATATCTCAAAAACAGCTAACGCTCGCAAAACAATGCTGACGTCGTATGATAAAATCTTTGAAATAAATGCCTTAGGGAAGAAGTATATGCGGGCCATCAATAGCTATTGTTTATGGTAATTCACATTAGTTTAAAGATTATCATAAATATTCCATCTATATAAATACTTTCAAATGTGCTCTCAGAAAGGTCAATGTAACGCAAAGAAATATAGAGAGACGTTGACATTCAGGAAGGATCGAATTACCATAAAAATAATCACAGGTAACAAATAAATGTGACCTTATTTTTCATCGATGACCTTGGATTTCGTGTCATTAAAGAGCGATCGAATTTCAGGACATTTCTCCTCATTTACGGTGGGTGGATGTACTCGAAATACTGGGGTTTGGTTTGCTATCTGATAATATATCTGATAAACAAACCTCAAATAACGACGATACTTTGTATTTCAGATACATAAAAGTGGGATAATAAGTCTTTCAAGTTAGACAAAACGTTTATGTTAATCGTGCAAAATACATCTGTAACAACAGTGCAAGAGGAAAGTCAGGACGACCAAAATACCCTGCAGTCCTAACCACGATAAAATCAAAGAAAATAAAACAGATCCATCCATCCAGTTCCAGTTAATAGATAATAACGTGACTTTATAACTTGCGAAGAAACATTATTATGGTAGTAGAGAATTTACAGGCCTAGCAGTTAGGAATACCAAGGATACTATACATGAAGATACTCATATATACCATGAAGAAAACCACTAAAATTATAAACATGATGGGAACATTGAAAAATTATGCTTACCCAGAAAGGAGGACACTATTAGTAGTAGTAAAAGTAATGATATTATTAACCAACTATAATTACAACCACTAATAAGTGAGTACACAGATTTAAAGGCAATATAGATAATTCCACTAAATTCTGAGGAAAAGAATATCATAGCCATACCATTTCCAAGACCTTATATTTATCTAAGTATTTGGAAAATATGATGCTGAAAAAAAATGGCATCTCATAAATAAAGGAGAGACTGTGTGTGCGTGTGTGGATGTTCGTTCGCCCATAACTCCAATATATATATATATATATAGTTGTCTATAGCCAGTAGGAATACATGACATTGGTGGTACAGCATGTTGATAATAAAAATTTATAAATAATTTATACAGGACATCATGCAGGCTGACAGCTTTGTAATGCATTTTGCTTGAACCAGACAATAGAGATTCTGCAACTTCCTGTGAATGGTTAGTGCAGGAGGGTAATCTGAAAGTCTATCATGGGCTAGATAGGACATTTCATTATTGGAGTTGCTGACACGAGGCCCAGATTGTTTCAGGGTTTGGAATAAAAACACAAATTTTGAGGAAATGAGTAATTCCAAATGTAACAATAGGCTTTGGTTCTGCTGTGTAATGTTCCTTAACATATATTTTGCTGTTGTGATTATAATCATGGACTTGTGGCTAATATAGTAAAACTGTAAATATGGACTCCAATATGCAACAGTACAAACTCATTAACCAACCGGAGAATAAATGCAAAATGAATAGAATATAAAAACAAGAGTACATTTTTGCATCTACGAAGACACAATATCTCTGAACGGTTCTACTGTTATAGGTTTGTCTTCATGGGTTATGCAAGGTAAGACAAAAGCCAGACAAATTACTTCTAAAGTAACTTAGCAAAAAACATATAAAGGGGAAACAATTTTTTAAGTAATGATGATATAGCAAAAAGTACACTAGATATGGCACAAAGGAAGCTACAATAACATACGCTAAAAAAATTAACTGTCTCTAAAGATGTGAAAAATCAGGTTGAACAAGCTGAAATCTTGCTCATCAAAAAGAGTATCAGTTGATAAAACAAGTGCAAGCACAAAAGCCTAAAAGTATGCGTAGGGATAGCCATAAAAAAGAGCCAATTTAAGTTCTATGTTAAATACAACTATGAACTAATTCAAATTAAATTCTTTGGGTGTAATATTACTATATTAAATTGAGTTTTTAAAACTTCTTTAGTTCCTATTCCCATTTTTTCTTATTTAAGCTGAAGTACTGAATGAATTTCATAAGCAAGATGAACTAGCCAAAGCTGAAAAATCATTTTATTACCCAATCTTGTCTAAGCATCCAGATTTTAATGCTTTTAACATCACTACACACCTCTCTTCTAATTACATCACCCATGTAAATATAAGACTAGCTTAAAGCAAACTTCACAACACAAGCCTTCGTTCTGTCCGGGAAAAAAAAAAACAGCTTTCAGATCTCACTTGGTTAAATAAAAGGCGTATTTCAAAGCACAATGGATCTTACAGAGAGAATAGCGGAAAAAAATATGAACGATAAGTGTAAAGAAATTAGCAGCGTATTTGTATACAATATGCATCGTATCTATAACCGTCACTTTCCGCTACATAGAATTATAAAATGGATTGTCAGTATGGGATTGGTTCTTATTCATCATTTTATGATGTGACCTGATTTTAAAATTTTTGTGGCTTGTGTGCCTAAGAGCATCGGGTCGCGAGGCATCTCTTTCGTCAAAAAACTGTGGATTTGATTTTGAACGCAAGAGTAATTTTTTCATGTCTGACATCATAGCCTCGGTTTCTGCACGACTGGCCTCGAACAAGTACCTCAACTTGCGAGTCTCGTGAAAAGAGCTGCTTCTCTTAACAGAAGAATCTTTTTCACAGCCCTCTATGCTTCTAATGATATCTTTGACCGGCTTGAATGATAATGCCATGTCTTCAGACTCTTCCAAGCAGCCTTCTCCAAAATTTGGCAATTCTGGATGTGATTTTGATGCTGATGCGTGACGCATATGCTGCTTCGTGTGTCGCTTCCGAAATATCATTTTCACTGGTCTAATGACACTGCGTTCTGACTGAGTTCTTCTTATTCCTTTATCTTCATTTTTTTCAGGCGATTTTTTAACCTTGATAGGCTTCTTTGTCGGACTGTATGGGGTAGGTCCAACAAGATTAATTAAATCCTGCAAACTACTGGAACTCGGGGATGACGAGAGGTATCGTGACGCTGTTGGAGCAATGACTTTACCACTATCTACACAATTCCCTGAGTCCTTGATATCGATCTTTTGCTGCGGATGAGCGACGTTCTCTCCCATCAAAAGTTTGTTGATAACAGTGGTTGATTGATGAGTCGCGGGATCAGCGGGACGAGGCACACAGCTACGGTCCATGTTTTGCTTCTGTTGTTCTTCGAGTCCATTTTCTATTGTCCTAGCCATTCTCCGCACAATTCCTCTCTTATTTGATGGAAAGTTGTCTTGAGTGCTACTGGAAGAATTCATATCGGTGCTGGATGAATTTTCATTCGAGATTATTGATGTGGTGTCATCAGAATCGCTTTGCAGTGTTTTTCCCACCTGCCATTTCACAAAATGCAAAAACATAATGTCAGGTCTAATTAGACTCTATATTTAGACTCAATATACTTTTATAGCAATAGCAAGGCATTGCAAATGACTCATAAACTTTAGTCAGTGATGTGTGACTGACTTGTGTTAATGAATCATGTCTGCTAAGATTTCAACTTAGCAATTAATTTACAGATAAGGCATTAGTTTATATATTGAACTCACTTCTCTTATTATCTGAAGTTGGCTTTGAGTCAGCGTTCTCACCAAAGTCATTTCTTGATCTGCGTGACTATCAGGTAGAACGCTTTCCAAAGAAACAACAGTTAGCGGAACCTCCGACGGAAAGATGTTCTCAGTGATGATGCAACCGGGCTGTGAAGTAGTTTTGATCGCTGATGCTGTAGCATTGTTTCCCTCATCATCAAACTCTATTACCGTCGTAGAGCAGAATTCGTCCGGGTTGTTATTATTGTTGCTGTTTGAATTTTTAGTCAAACTCTTGCAGGGAGATAGCTCGGACTGTTTGTCTTCTATGGCTGGCAGGACCTGGAGCTGAGGAGAGATGGGTTTCTTACGGCGGGATGGCAGAGACTGCGATCTTGCAATTCCAACCGTTGCAGGTTGGTCATCATCGACATTTTCTTCGACGGTTACATTCTCTGCTGAACCAGAGGCTGCTGGAGTGTCGGGTGAGTATCTTGACTCGTACTCACTGACCAAATTCTTTACATAGAAGACTTGGTTTTCTGAAAAGGATCTCTCGCGAACCGGAGCAAAGTCCTCGTTACAAGGGTCTTCATCGTTCTCTTTGTTCAGGATAAGTTTGAGGCCCTCGTCTGTCGGGGATTCGATACCAGCAATCATCTCTCGTACACCAATAGCCTTTTTACCAATGTCGTCCTGGATATCTACCTTGATTGACATCTCATTCTCTTGCATCTCCAGCTTAACAAGAGATTCTTCAGAAAAACGGGTTTTCAGATCGGAAACCTTAACGTGTTTTATAGACTGGAATGAAGGACTTGTCATAGGCGAAGCTACAGATGAGTGAGAAGGGTTTTTGTCGTCCTCTACAGCAAGGTTATTTTTTGACGATGTATGGATGGCAGCGGGAGAAGACAACCTACTTGATTTTTTCTTTTCGTTCGATTGCGCTTCATGTGTCATCCAATTGTCCACTCTTGGTCGAGGAAATTCTCTAAATTGAAACCTTTTCTTTAAAAATCATACAGACAATGAACAAGATATGGTATATAAGATATGCTGTAGAATTAATGCTCATTGTAGAAATTTTTGTTACAGCAATAATAGAGTGTAATTTTTTCATTATTGAGTATTTACGTACGTCAATTAAATGCATAGCGTATTATGGATCCCGAGAGGGATTTTGAGCAATGTTAGGTTGGTGTGGAGAAATTTTCCAACTGATATAGACCATAGTAGGTTGTAATATTCAGACATGTTTGTCATCAGTCCTATTTTGCCTTATATAGTTTTGAATCAAGCTTACCCAGGATTAGCAAACACACTATCCTCACTACGAGCCCACGCATCCAAATCAATGTTAATATCTCGAAAAATCCGTTCAGTGTTTCGCCTTTTCCATTTCTTCCTTTTTTCATAAGCGGGGCCAGCAGACGTTCCTGCATCACTAAGGCCTTTGCTTTCGGAAGAAGCCAGTGGCTCCGACATGTGGCTCCTGACTAGATCAGAAGTTTCTTCGTAGCGGTCGTTGAAGATTAAATCCTCCTCATTCAGGTAGAACTGCCTCGAATCATCAGGGGACCAGGACTTGGGACGGTTGAGGGTGGATCTGTTAAACGAAAGAAAATAGCATGAAAATACTCTTCACTAATAATTGATTCAAGTTTTCTGAAAACATATAGTAATAATATGGTATGGTCCTAATATTAGTATCACTGGCTGCTTAGTTGCTCATCATATGCAAACTGTGAGGTATTTGTTGCCTACTATCTAGATCACTAAAGACAGCATTTCATGGTGGATAATAGCGGTTAAATATAACGGTATCTGAAATGAGTTTACCGATATTTCCTGTATGGGAAAACTGTCAGGTCTAAGAGCCGGCGATTCAAATCAAAACTCAGGGGCTGCTGATCAGAAGAAGAATTATTCTGCGACGACAAAGGTGGCTCAGAGCATTCGTCATCCGTGTGGCCATGCTCTGATGACAGGTTGCTCTCGGAGCGTGAGCGAAACAAGCGGTTATGTCTTTGGGCACTGGTAGAGATAAATTGTATTTAACGTGAGTATTCAGAGTAATCAAGTACGAATATAAGTATGTACCATTTTGTCTGTAATATTCATATCCCAAAATTGTCTCATTTACAAGGCACACGCAGTGCTGTGTTGATTAGTATTAAGCTTGAAAGGTATAAGGACAGTTTTTGAAGACGATTTAAGCAGCAGGTTTAATCAGTAGGTAATATATACCGAGGAGACCGTAATTCTCAACTTGATTTTGACAAAGATCTTACCTATCCTACCATTTTTTTTTACTAACGACCTACATATGAGTACTTATGGTAGTGCACTCCTGGTCACCATGAAGGACTTCTGATGACACTTCACTCTACTCTAGGTTTTTACAGATTGGAGATTGGAAATTTCAGCTACATTAAATTCATACATACATTACCTAGCATTTAATATGCCTTCATATTCAACCAGTTGTCTCATGAAGCTTTTGTTGGGATTCACGATTTCTCTACGTTCCACCGTATACGACAAAGCTGTCTCCATGGTCCACAAGTTTTCTTTCATGAGAAAAGCTGAAACAGTGGCACCTGACCTAGAGCAAGGGAATAGACATTGTGTGAACAGCAGTAGAGCAGAAGTAAACCCCAAACCAGATGATTTTCCTACGGAAAGCAATCACCGAACCTGCTGATTCCCATTTTACAGTGAACGAGACATTTCCCTCCTTGTTTCTGAGCGCTTTTGATAAATTTCCAAGTATCGTTCCAGTATTGAAGTAGGTCACTCTTTTCCGTATCATAGAGCTTGATGTTCTTGTAGATAAAATCGTCAGGAAAATAATTGTCCACTTCGATCGTAACATTGAGGATGTGGGTTATCCTAAGACACACAGCAAGGTAGAGGTCAGTTCATGATATCTGTTGGCTTGTAAATACCGTTAAGTCATTATAAAGTATTATTATCAAAGTATACCGTCATTTATCGAATCGAATGACGAACTCAACCTCGTAATATTCAACAGTTGTGATTGCAGGAAACTAATTACTGCAATCACAGGTAATTTACAAAGCTTTTACCCAAGTTCGACCAATTCGTCTTGATTTGAAGCATTCCACCCTGAACCAAGATATAAAAAATCCAGAATCTTCGAAGGAATGTCCATCTGTCCGAGAATCATGAGCATTTCGGTCTCCACATATTCTTTGTACTGCTGGAGATCCACGTCGATCTGAGGCAAAGAATTATAAATGGGAATAAGGACATTTGTGCACCAAAATCTTCTGCTATCTAGATTCCAACTGCAACCGCAACTCTAACCGTTAGAATAAGGCTGATAATGTGTTTGATAAAATATAAAATAATGATAAAAATAACTAAAGCTCGCAACAACACACACAATTATGAATGCCTGAGAATGCAAAAGGGCGTAGATTTTGAGACAAAATTGAGCTTCCTGTCTCTGATACTAAATTTTGCGAAAACACAAAATAACATCCCACACACAGTATCCATCTCAGAAACCTAGACCCTCCAACCAACAGGGAATCCTTGTGTTATTTGCAGCTAATGTAAAAAGTTCTGGTGGTTGGCGTTAATAGAGTTTTGAACCACTCGCTCAATGTCTTGCCACTCACCGCTTTCTCCAAACTCAGTCGAACATCTTTCGTTGTACATTTGTCCAGATCTAACTTCATCATGACTTCTTTCAGTTTGGTTCTTATCTTTATTTCGGTCTTTTTTCGTTCACTCTCTCTGTAATGAAACAAAATTGGTTCAACATTGTTCCTCTGCGCTGATCCCAATTCAAAATCCAATACTTTTCTTCGAAAAATTCCGGCCTCCTGGTCCAAAGCGTTTCGCGGTATTCCCATTCATTGAGGCAAAGCCGAGGAGAAGATATCTGACTTTCATAATAGCAAGTCCAGGTAAGGAATAAACTTCCGTAATAATAGTTGTGTTTTCTCGCCGTCCCCCCACATTTGTGAAGTGCTTGTAGAGCAGACCTAGTATATGGAAATTGTCACAATCAAGTGTACTATTGTGATCACTATATCACAATATATGTTTTAGGTTTCCAGCTTCAGGTTCAAACATTGTAATTATTATAGCAGCATTTATTTTCTGCTTCTCCAACCTTATATTAGCATAGCCGCATTCCCAACAAGCTATCTTTTTGCTAAAAAAATATTGAGATTTCATTTTTTTTGATTAAGAGGTAAATCTGGTGAATTGAAATGATAGCTTGGAAATTAAAGTCGAAAAAGATTCTTTTAGGATTCTGTTACGAACATACTTGTTTAGAAGTTAAGTGCAAGCCAATATTTAGCGATGATGAAGTTACTGAATAGCAAAAATACTTTGTATAGAGAGTGCTGGTTGAAGCATAAAAATTTACATGCGAGAATAAGAAAACAAGGAAGTGTGCTATGACTCCGTTTAAATAGAATAAAAATACAAAAGAAACTTACCACATCGCCTGTACTGACACTGGTTTGAATATGTGAGTATGTTCACCAATCTCTACTTTGAAGCCACTGAAAAAATTTAATCACAATTCATGTAAACCTTCACCAATCATGACAACAATGATACAAATATTTGAATGTGATGTGACCTTCTAAGCATAATAATAAAAAACATGGCGTGTGAGTTATACACGAGATCAATAGCTGGGGTGAAATAATTACTGGCAAAATAAGTATATACAATAGTAATATGATATTACATCTTTTACAGGATGTTACAAATATATGAAACAAAACTTAAGTATCAAAATGAAAGCTGAGAAAACTTACCCATCTCCATCTAAGTTGATTGTAGTGTCACTCCAGATAGGTATAACTAGGCCTATTGTACATACAGTACTGGACTGTGCTGCGAAATCCATTCCCAAGATTATGTTTTCTTCCGTGTCTTGCCTGCCGATGGTAGTGACGATCACCAGGTACCTGACCCTCGTTTCCGCCCAGCTCTCGAGTCTGACAGCCTGCAGACATAAACATCTTTATTTATTTATGCGTGTTACGACAACTCAAAATTAATCTCGCACAACCTCCAAAATCAGATCATCTCGACTAGATAGAGCTATGTGATAAAACAAGCAATATCTGTATGGAGGAGGAGTATAATTTATGGGTGGACAGATATACTTTCATCTATATGTGTGTATATACCGTGAATAGGAATATAAGAGGGACTAAAACCCAAGTAAATCTGATGACTCAAATATGACCAGAGCATAAATTTACAATCGTTATGTTTTACAACGGTTTATTGCGGTTTTCCACCCACATTTTATTGCTAATGGTAAATGGTCAATCAGCTAATATGTAACAGTTGAAAATATTTTGTACTGATATTAAGCAGTATATTACGTTGGGCTGCGGTTCAGAATTATTGCTAATAGGCATATTGCCAATCTCGAAGGCCAAGTGTGTCATTTGATTTTGAATATCACATGCATATGTACGCATACGCCAACGTATATATTTAAGCATGCATCAAATGCAAATATCTATATATATAATATTAATAATCTCTACTATGAATACAGCTACGTTAAACAAACAACTAGAATATGAAAAACTATTATGAAATCTAACTTAATCATATCTTCGGGTTGAATTAAAAAAAGACAACAGTACCGAAGCAGTTCGTTCCCGTATATAATCAGTGCTGGTATGAAACTCATCCTACTGGTTTTACTGAAGTAAGGTAAGTCAATATGACACCACAACCCTGCTTTGACATTGTGCAAACTATACAATTATATATGAGCTTTTTTCTGTTGGTAAAGAATTTGCATGACAGGAATTTTTAAATAAAGAAGAACATTGCATACCAGTTTGATGCTGTCCTGGGGCCTGAGATGTTTGAAAATTGCATAAAGATGGTTTTGTAGGTCTCCTGAAATAAAAAATGCACAGGAAGTAATGATAGGTCCACTGACGGAAGTTGTACAGTTACAGTAATGCAGTCAACGAGTCACAATGAGCGTTGCATAACTTACCGCCATATTTTTTGACCTGCATCACTTCCATAGAAGTAATGAAACTCGACTGGCGTGGCAAAATCAATGCAGCGTCTTTGACAGCGAAAAAATTCTCGCTGATGCTCCTGGAAACATGATTTTCAAGGAAGCTATTTACTACTCTATGTTTTGCTTAATTACTGACTGTGGAGCACAGACGAGTGGAACAGCATTCTTTGAAAAAAGTGAAGCACGCTAATAATGTTTAAACAGTTAGGTCATGATGACTTGAAGTGCCTGAAGTACTGGAGCAGAAAAAAAGCACTTGGCTAAAATCGCGATGAATTTACCACAATCCTTCCAATCTACTGTAAACTCATAGTGCTTCAGTAACTAGATTTTTCACTAGGGTCAATAGGTTTGTCTCAAGCTTAAGCAAGTATATACTACCTACTATCAATTAAAACCCGAATAGCTGTTTGAAGTTATCACTACGGTTGAAAATTCAGAGATTTCCTCAATTAATTCAGGAGTAATTTAATACTTGAAAATACCCTGAAACATATTGGCAATTGAACTAATTTTGAAGCGTATTCACAGCAAATATACATTAGTTTATCTTTATAATATGGAATTTTTTTTCCTAAAATTAACTGGGTTTACTTACCCTTGTCTCACTAGTCTTTTCTTAGTGTTTTTCGCTGGTGATGGAATTCTTATCAGTTCGCCTATTTCTTCTGCCTCTTCATTGCTGGTATTCCCGATAACCTGAACGCATGAAATGAAGAAGTTAACATCAATCGCGTCAAGAAAACCTGATCTTACTACAACCGATGAAGCACCACCCACTACTTGCGCCTCCGAGTATGATGTCAAGAAATAACTGACTAGCAGGTCAAAAAAGTACAGTAATGTAATGAAAATTACAAGACACATATGTTAATGGCTTGCTACACATGCTTGTGAAATAAAGAGAAATGTAATAGGTGTATATAAAGCATTTCAGGCAGTGCTAAGGAACCTATTCTCACCTGCTAGCAAATGGTTCTGTTTCAACCCCTAGCATAACCATTAATACATATATAATTCACATATATCTGGTAAGATTTGAATGAATTGAAACAAAGTAGATACAGCTTACAGAGGTGAATCATTATAAAACATATTATAAGTATTCTACCGTAGTTTGATGATTAATATCTGCTAGAGTGCGAATGGCATTGCCACGAAGGATATATATTTGTAATGTGATTTGTGTACCAATGGGATGGGATTTACGGTAATGTTTTCGTCAATATCCCAGTATTTACTGATAAAAATTTCATTCAACGATCTGTCAATATAAAGATAAGGTGTGCTAGTAAATTGGATCGGTGTAAAACAGGTATTTACAGTCATGGCGTTTCGATATATGCTGTGACGTCTCGCACACAAACAAACCTTCATGTGTGGCTGCTAAACGTTTAAAGGATCAGAGGAGCGGCTGGATCCAAATGAAAATATTTACAATGGGCAGGGCAATGTATTTGATATGTTGTGGACTAAATTATATTATTATCAGTTCTGGAACGTAAAGCATTCCTGTGATTCCCATAGCTCTCGTAAAGCCCTCGGAGATGAGACTTGCAAACTTCATGATTATAATTGAATATTCAAATCATTATTATTCATAAAAAAGCAAGTAAGATCCCATTAATAAAAACGTAATGAAATTTCGCCATTTTACGCTCTATAGTCTATTCAGTAGTAATTTAGGAGAAATGAGATGAAATAATTAGATGGAAGTTCAATGCAATATAATAATAAGCCTCCATAATATTCAGCTATCATATGTTACAAAGGCAGATGATAGCTGAAAGGCAGGAAAGATATTATGTAATGTGTTAGCAATATGAAATAGCAGGATTTGCCACATGTTCATGACTCAACATACAAACATACCATGTACTATATCAGTAAAAGCAGTTTGCTGGCCCATTTGATGTAAAAACTAAATGACTCATCCAGAGATGCTAGCTAGAGCTTTAACATCAGAATTTTAGGATTAAGGAAACAAGCTAAAAGAAGGTTTGTTTGAATAATGCAATGACTCACTTACATTCAAATGAATATGGTAAATTACATGTTCAAACTGCCTTTGCATTGTGTGCTAATTCAGAGATGAGTTTGTTATTTTGAACAAGGTAGTGTACTGATTAGGAATATATAGATACTAGATATAAATAAAAAAAAGATCCTACCAAAATGCTCTGTATGTAACCCACACTAGTATCAAATATATCTATATAGGAAAATAACACATTGCCTGTAACTGAACCAAGGAAGGGTCAAGTGCCACCACAACCATGCAACCTAGCACAGCAGATTAAGTTACAAGTTGGTCAGCAAAAGTATAATAATGCAAACCCCACTGAGATGGCTAAACATGCACAAACCATGTACACATGTTTGTACGGAAACAGTAATTTAAGAAAGACCATGTGAATGATGCAAGTAGAAGAATGGGTGAAGAATTAGTTGCAGGCACCATACCTAAAATGTTTACCAGAAAGTGTTAATTCTTGAGAGGTTCACACAACATAAAATGCACTCTAAAATATCACACAAAACATCGGATTATTACATGAAAACAGGAAGTTCATAAGAAAACATAAATATCTTCATATAAAATACATAGCAATATGTAATAGGTGATGAATGTATATTATGGACTCACAACATTTCCACCACATTGTTTCAAATAAAAATTGTTGAAATTCTAGGTTTAAAAATAGAATTCTAGAAATATTCCAGAATACTCAGCAATTCTATATTATACATCCCTAGTCTCGAAAATCCTTTTTGTTTCTAGCTGAATAATTAGGTAATGGCCTTCACATGTTTGTGAATACTTTCAACACGGGAATATGAATTTGAATTAGGTCGTCTTAGTACAATCAGCGCAAGTTGTCTATTGCAAGAAGTCTATTGCATATACATACTGTGTCCTGTGATACTGATATATATTGCTACAGCAATGAAATTTAATTAGCCCTGGAAAAATGTACTAGTATATATACAAAGACTGTTTATTATGACTAATATCTGAATTTATATCATTAACATTCCATTAGTGCATTTTTAAAACTAGTTTTGCGACTACAATAAGCCTCAAGAATAGGATTCAAAATTTTGGATTTAAAAAAGAATATAAGAATTATTTGAAAATAACTATTCTGCGTTATGCATATCGGTACTCCAGTATCTATTACAACTGTAAAGATCCGTTACTTAAGACTTTTCTAAAACAGCTTATAAATGATAAATCAAGCCATACTACATCTTAAGGGTTACCCATAAAAGGAAGTGTATGAGGGAACGAGCAGGGAAAGAGCAATTCATGAATTTTTCATTCCAAGTGGCCACTAGTTCAACATAACAGCTGTATTCCTAAATTGAATGTTATACACTGCATACCAGGCTACAGTATGATCTATAACAGAGGTGGGCAACCTGCGGTCCGCTAGAAGCTGCGGTTTCCGAATAGAGTACGGCCCGTAACAGGAATTCAGTGCCACTGTTTCTGATGTTATATGCATTGCGGAGCTTTCCTGAAGTTGATTTATTTGATTTGCAAGTAACTAAATCGATTTTTTTATGCCAGTCACTAGTGGATAGTTGATTTGAAATGCAAGTGCGGCCCGCTGTCTAATTCGGTTAAGTGTATTTGGCCCGGGAGTGCTACAGGGTTGCCCACCTCTGATATATAACATACAAACAAATTATTATTCCTATCCCACAGCCAAACCTCACCTAAACCTAACCAAACATAACTGGTGTTTAGGAAGGAGCACAATACTGCACTAGTAACAAATAAATAACCCAGGAAGGGGTGGTAGTCTCACCATGCCGATCTCACCCTCCCGTATTATAGGAAACCTTTGTTATAGCAGTTTCATCAATCAGACCATCTAATATAACTCTTGTATCATAATGTAAAAGCTATTCAAGTTAGTATGACAGCTAGATATCAAGCAATGCTTTACATAAAATGTAAACACTGAGGAAGTTAGAAACAATACACACAATGCTAGAAGCTACAATGCCTGTATCTGGAAACAGCAAAGCATCATATTAAATGTAGCAACAGATGATTGACTGAATTGCTACCTTATTGTACCTGTTAGGTTGACAGTAATTACATTTAAGTTAGCTGATACTAAAGGCAATCCAATATATAATATAACAAATAGTTGTAAAATACATGTCGGGAAAATTAAAAAAGGCACTTACCGTATCAACTTCTGAAGACGTTTCGGATACCGGAACACGCTGTATAGTTACCAAAGCCATTTCAAAGAATTAACTTTATTTTATAACATTATTACAGCAGATTCTTGTGAAAGAAAATAACTAAACAACAACAGAGACAGTTGCAAAATGACAATAAGTTTCCACAAAATTTCGAATCATAACTCCATCAAAATTCAAGTTAGTTATTTTTTAAACATCAGGAAATATTATACATAACCATGACTTGAGTTTTGGTAAGAGATGTCTTCGAATAGCAGGACAGGGTGTCTGTTTTATTTAAGGGAACTCAAAATAAATTATTATTGATGTGAACGCATGTACGCACAATAAATTGCGACGACTAAATTAAAATTGCTAGTTGTTTGTTAAAAGATTCTTGATAAGCAAATACAACTCTAAAAAAATTCAAGATTGCTTATTGTATATTTCTCACTATTTAATTGCAATATATATCCAGAACAGACAAATACCGTTGCACAAAATCGAATAAAGGTGTTTAGTTCTGATGAATTCTCATAAAGAAAAGCAAAACCACTGACAGATTCCTGTGGATCTCAAAACCTTTGTGGTAACCCATGCATAACGAATAACTCATCAACAAATAGGGAGATCTCTGACCATACTTGGTATGACTGTGCACAGTACTGCAAAACGTATATTCAGCTTTTCTATTTCCTTGTCACGCGTGTAGGAACCTTATTCATAAATCTAATAAAACATATCGGCATTTCAGAAACGCATCGCAGAACTATACCGTTCAGTAATGCGCTAATAAACACTTAACTGCAATTGGGTTCCCGTTATAATTTTACTTCACAACTAGAACTGCGCTGCAATTCCCCAGAACTCTCGCCCTTTTTCCGATGCTCTTGAATTCTGAATTCACACCACATGTTTTTGATAAGACAAAAGTTCATTTGTTAGTTTACAAAAAAGTAAAGATAAGCATAAAACTGTAGACAGTGTACGTGTACAGGGCATGCATACTTTCCAAGCTGTACAAGGGCCACTGTTTTTTTGAGGATCTAGATACGAATCTACAATTCTACACTCAACAGTCCAGCGCTGATACGTGAATGTAATGCAATCGAGTTAAAATGTCGTGCATCACTTCTCATGTGCTATTGAAATACAGTAGTAGTTATATACGGTACACTGTAAAGTGTAAAGTGTACACCACTCACACTGAACAGGTTAAGATCAGAATTACATTAACTAAACTTTATTTTGTCAAGATGCTTCGAAATGTCCACTGCTAAAGTGAAAAACTTAAATAATCTTCAGTTGATCAAGACTGAAGAAAACCCAGATACAGTGGAATGGTGCCCTATTCCTGGATACCATGATGTGTTGGTTTGCGGAACATACGAGCTGTTGGAGCAAGACGAGTCCTCAACTCCTGCGCATTTAATGAAAAGGAAAGGAAGTATAGCAGTGTATAAGTTAATGAAGGAAAGTAAGACAGAACTGAAGTTAATTTCATCTCTCAAGACAGATGCAATACTGGACAGTAAATGGGCCGAACATTGCAACAGCAGTGGTGAAATAATTTTGGGTTCTGTAGATGCCAAAGGAAAACTGGTCTTTTATTATCTAAATACAAAAGATTTTGGTAATACTCTTACAGAACTAGAATGCATATGTGTTGCTGATAAAGGACTCTCATTATCAATGGACTGGTGCCCCCAAGAAGCTACTTGGTCAAGTGGTAAAGTGGCTGTGAGTGATTCAAATGGTAATTTATCTATTTGTGAACTATCTTCTGATGGAGCAGATGTAATACACTCCTGGAAATGCCATGACCATGAGGCATGGATCACAGTGTTCAATAAGTGGGATGCTAATGTTGTTTATTCAGGTGGCGATGACTGCAAGTTTTGTGGCTGGGATGTACGGTCTGGCTCTGAGGCCATATTTAAAAACTCAACCCACCAAGCAGGCGTATGCAGCATACAGTGCAATCCGAACGCTGAATTTCAAATAGCAACAGGCAGTTATGATGAATTTATTCGAATATGGGATACGAGGAACATTAAGCGAACCCCTCTTTCTGAACTGTCGGTGGGGGGAGGTGTTTGGAGGATAAAATGGAACTTTGACAGGAAAAATATAATGGTTGTCGCATGCATGTACGAGGGATTCAAAATATTGGATTGTAATGAGAAGTTGGAAGTCCTTTGTTCTTTCAACAATCGGGACGGATCCCTCGCTTACGGAGTCGATTGGTCGAATCACTCTCCAATAACCCCTACCGTCCGATACGAAGAAAGTTGTGTATTGCAAAGCTATCTTATTGCAGGCTGCACGTTTTATGATCGTTCAATACATCTTTCTCAATTCCAACTAGATATGTTATAAGAAATATATATATATAATTTGATTTGAATACAATTGAGGTAAGTTGAATGAGCAAAAAATATACATTTACCAGGTGAACTTTGTAGCAAGAATTCATGAAATTTATAGGTTGATGTACATCAGGTCAATATTCTTCCCCTTCTATAGCCTTCCATCCATTTTTCTCCAATCTTTCTGATCTTTACATATCGCTGTAGCAGCAAATATCCCGTTCAGCAATTCGCTATAGTTTGTTGCATGTGCAAGCATATAAAATCGTGATTCTTCTAATGATTTCAATCATCAAATTTCAATAAACTTTTGCACTATTCTTCCCGGGACTACTTTTTTATTCTACTTGATGAAAGAGTTTTCTTGCGAATACTTTGGATGTCTATTCGCTAGATGGCGGTATGGGTAACTACGGACAAATTGAACCTTTTCACATCCAGTAACTAAACTTTACAT
>QXVX01008281.1:0-17595 GCA_013436065.1 Halocynthia aurantium
TAAACGAAATTGAATGAAGTAAAACTGACCAATACGCTCCAAATCTATTTTAAATCTTCAAAGAAATTTTGTTTTCATGAATAGTCCGTCTTGCCACGCTCCTCTCTTATGCAGATCGTTGTTCAGTACAGTATTATTATTGTTCTTCCGCCCACTTCAAATAAAAACAATTTCTATTTGCGGTTGTATTAAACGACTTTTGAAGATCTACTTTGATTTCACCGTGCCCAAGACCAAGTAAAATTTGTGGCTTAATTAATTTTTGGTGTTAGTACCTTTGTCATGCTCATAACTGCAGCAATCGGGGCGGGCGCCTTTGACCATCGGTTCTTCAGATAAATGTTTTCGTTTGGTTGGTATGTGTCACAATGATTTATGATGCCTTTTCTTTGATAGACATCTTAATCAAGATCACAGACTGGATGACAAAAGTACTGCGCAGTGTCGAGTGCAAATGCAAGTCGTGGAACAGTTGGAAAAGCAGGTGACTGAGCTTTGATAAATATTCTACTAGTTTTTCTTTCCAAACCTATTAAAAAACAGGGAAAAGTCAGCTGTCATCAGGGTGTTTTTCTACTTTACGAAGATCTACCGTAGTATTATTGTAAGACGTAAATTGATGCCTTACAATGCTTACATGTTCAAGAAATTCAGTATTATGAAATATTAAGTCGTGTGATGTAGCAAATAGCGGTTTGCGGTATGCACCTGTTTCCGTTTGCTCTTACGTTGAAGTGACCGTGTAGCAAGCGGATATACTCGCGGTCATTATCAAACATTTCATCTATAATGCGAGAATCGTTTGGTAATTATAGAATATCTTATTTCATCTGTAGTCAACGATATTGTATTACACAGAATATAGCAGAATAGCAGTATTTCCGTTCTTGTTTGGTACACAACCCGGATTAGGCTGTTTGTTGACAAAATACATCAAATCTTGATATTAAAATTCAAAATTACTTACAATTATAAGCAAAGCAGTAATTTCATTAAGTAACTTAAGTACTATTTGAGGATTAACAAGGCTTTCAATATGAGGAATTCTTGGTATTGGTATTTGTATACACCGTCCGTGTGTTTATATTATTGTTTTTGTTTATTTTTTCACTGGGTTAGTATACACGTTCAACGACAGTTTGTGATTTCCGCGATAATATGGATGGTATTTTGAGATGAGCGCGAGGTTACGACACCGCGTGAGTTTGTGGTCAAGCGCACTACGTGGAAAGCGACCTGGCGCTTTCTAGGAATAGGGAGTAGCTATGCACGTTTTTGAAATGGAAGTTTTGCGTCTTCAGCGCGTCTGCTGCGATTTGCCAGACCAGTACAGTAAATAAACGATTGCCGGATTGCGTTGGTACACGTCTTCCTGTTAAGCGTAAACAACAAACAACACTTGTTGCTCGCTCGATGAATAACCCATATCGCTTCAGACACAGTACAAGATAATGAAATTATGATGTGTTGCATTGCATTCTGGCGGGTTTTGAGTAACAATTAGGGTTAGGCTTATAAGTACTTTTCGAATCATTTTATTCCTTAAATTTAAATTTCAAATCACACAAAGTGTTGTTGTATGAGGGTTAGCTTGTACTCGTTAGCATCCGAGGATTACAGCGAATGTTTTCTTTCCCGTAGGAGTGTAAACAGCCGATTTTTTGCGCCAACGCGATTAATTCGAGTTCATCGATGTTTCGCGGAAGTTTATAAAAGATTTCTTATGATACAAAATTCTTTAATGAATATATGACATATGACGAACGAATATCACATGGTATTAGCGGGACGTTGTCATAGGCGCATATACAAGCCCCAGAAATCAAGACCCCTTTCTTAAGTAGACAATAATTCATTGTTCCAAATCTTAGTTATTGAGGGCAGTAGCCAGTATTTTCTTTTTATTATTTATTTAAGAAACGCTTTATATTTGATTAGGTTCGTGTTCTAATTTCGTCTGGTACCCTGGACCACCCCCCTCCCCATCCTTCCTGCCCTTGTATGCCAGGAGCTTGGTAAATTCCCCAAATTTGTTGAATTATCACCGGTCTCCCATTCAATCCAGTATTTCTCTCTCACCCCATAATTTCGTTCGCGTTTGCGATAAATAAAATATGTGAGTGATGTTGTCAACTATTTACTGACTCGAAATAGCTGTAAATAATATTCTTTGCATTGACCGTCCCGCTTAACTAGTGTCGAATTCCATCTAAAGTGGCAATTTCCATCGTTTTCCGTGCACGCCAGAGAAAAGATCAACTCCGCGACGACACAGAACACCTTAACAAGATTAAATTGTTGGAAATTGATGGCAATTTTTATAATGATGTAATAAACATATCATGCTATGTGTAACCGTATCTGGAGGCGCGAAAGACCTTACACTTTCTTCTGTGGTGGTGTGTATTTAAATTATATTTATTTTTTGAGAGTCTTCAGTACGAACATGGGTTTGTTTGTAAGATCCAAATAATACTTGCTGGTACAGTACATGATACTGATCTTACAAATATTTTAACGTAAATAACATTAAGTTAGCTCTGGATAAAGGAAACATGTTTTTCTCACAGCTGGGGCAAGAGAAAGATCGTCTTTCATCAATGATGACACATCTCCACAATATGGAGGACGTTCGAGATTACCAGATGCACCATGACCACCACGAGCACCAACGGATTCTGCGAAATACCGATCACGACAGCTCAAGAGGAATTAACGATCTTCAACGCGATCATACTGGAAGACTACCTGCAATATTGAAACCTGACATGTCGTTGATGAATGCGGCCCATCCATTGGTAAGTGCGTCATTTGAATTCTAGAAATAGTTCTAGTCGTCCAGTACAGAATTGACCAACCTGATGCAAGGTGGTATCTGGCTGGAGTATTATAATTTATATTTGGAGTGCATCAGTATAAAGGGCAGGACCATCGAGAAGGGGTGTAGGAGGCCTTGGGGTGCAAAGGGATGATTAGTTTATAAATATGTGATATAGAGAATAACCTCCTGAAGAAGACTTTTATTTCTACGATGTGATCATTGGTGGAGTCTCTGTAAAACGTCCATGTCCCCTATGCTGTGCCCTCGTACACCAACAATTGATAGTAATATAATAAAGTATATTGTAAAGGTTTTTTCAACTCTAATTTTGCCGAGTTATTTGTATACGCGCTTCCGTTGTTTTCGTATCTAGAAACTGTTATTACTAGTCTTGATTCAACGAGTCCAATTTCAATACAAGTGCAACGAATTAGCTTCAAGTGCGCCATAAATAACGAAAAACCTTTATCCGATCTCGCTCGATTAACAGCAAAGACCAAAAGCCTCGAACAGTAACGTAGTGTTGATTGAAACCAAAGTGCATTCCACAAACTGCAGGATTGTTTTGTAGCGCTCTCGAAAGTCTTAGTTTATTTTGCCGCGTCAATGAAATCAAATGGTTTTCGACCAGCGGGATCACCGGAAGAGATGAAAAAAAAGAGAAATTTCACGTTTTCTGTTCCGACTTTCTGCCGGATTGTTTGATCCCCTGGAATTCCATCTTTTCTCAGGCATATTA
Organism: Halocynthia aurantium; assembly: GCA_013436065.1. Taxonomy (NCBI): domain Eukaryota; kingdom Metazoa; phylum Chordata; class Ascidiacea; order Stolidobranchia; family Pyuridae; genus Halocynthia; species Halocynthia aurantium. The sequence goes on from QXVX01008281.1 coordinate 3,561, forward strand.
TGTATGTCACGTACAGAAGCGCGGTGTCTCTGTAGCGTAGGATTCGCAGTAGAATGATGTAACGTTGACGTACGCGTATAGACATCATACATTGATGAAGTTTGTAGCAATTCTTTGGTGGGGTTTTAAGTGAATATAATGTGATTTGTTCCGCTTGCTTGGAAGGCGAAATATAAATCTTGTTGTTGTCATGTATTGGTGTTTACGATGATATGGACACTTTCATTTCGATTTTGTACTTCATTGCTTGAGAGAATACTTCAGTCCAAGTCTATCCTGAGTATTTTCTCAAATTGGGGATAAAAATCCATAACTGACTTGACTATATTTCGAGTTGTTAATTTTGGAATTCACTCGAACCGGCTATCGCTACTGTATATGATTAGTCGGTTGACTGTTTGAATTTTTGTTGGCCTCCTGCAGTTTCCTCAGCTTACAACGTGGGTGATTTTATTAGCGCTGAAGAAGGGATTATAATGTTTTGAATACCGTATCTGTTGTATTTATGCTGATCGTCTGAAAATAATTTATTGTCTCAAGTGCGGAGAAAACTTTCGCTCGATACGATTTGTTTTGTTCCTCCAAGTCCTCAGAGCGGTCGTCTACGCGTTTCGTCTTAATTGCGCAGTCGTGAAATTTATTAACCCGCGCTAAATTTTCAACCGAGTCCTCTCTCGAGTCATTCTTGCTTTTTAGCTAATGAAAGATTCTTGAGTATGCTTTTATACGACTGCCAACACCAACAGAAGCTCCTACCATTGATGGTCTCACTTAATTTGCTATTTGTTTTTTCCCTAATGGACATTTCGTTAAGAAATAGAGTGCTTTTTGAATATTGTCTGTAAAGTAATGGTTCCTTTTGACTTTTAGATAACTAGAGATAGAAGAAGTATGTTGTTGCCAACAAATCCATAATTTAGTTTCTCTTCTGCTATTGGTTGATCTATTTTATTGTTTGTTGTCAGACCTTGACAAATATCTAAGGGAAATTCCTCGATTGATTTTACAATGTAAATTGAGTTACCGTTGCTCCTGTCGTAAAAGAGGCAAGCCGTGATGTCCTCGAAAAAATTGCGACCGCTCGACGTGATGTTTGTGTTTAGAATTGTTTTGTTTTCTTTTGAAATTTCGCTTTGAACGGTCGAAAAGCTAATTTGAGAAACAAAAGATTGGAAACGCTATAGCAGAGCTCTTGAAAGTGACCTTTCAACTCGACCTCCTAAATAATGAAAAGCTGCATCAACAGCCTCGCTTCTTAATCCTTTAGCACTTGATATTGTCGTCTTGCTTGAACTTGGAGACTTGGTAATTTATTTGTTTGTGTAATAAACTACTACAGTTAGCTACTTGGACTTAACAAATAAATAAAAATCTATTTTCACAATTTGAGCGAATAACTTTCCTCATAACCTGTTGATTAAACCGCTTAACGTAATACTTTACTACGTAATTCTTGGTGTATGACAGTTATTTGTGATTAACAAGACGAGTTTTGGGATCAACACTCAAGGTGTTGATTTTGTTCAATTGAAAAGCCGCTCATTATTTATTTGTAAACTCCACGGAACAAGCGTATAGAAATTGCAGCTGTAAGTGGTTCGAGTGTTGAAGAATGACGACACGCCGTTGACCCGAAGCGCGACGGCCTCGTTGCGACAACACCTTGTTCAACATCGGCCTGGGACGCTTGTTCGATAGGGTCAGGGGTCAATTTTTTGAATTTAGCAAGTAGTCGCAAACGATCGATCCTTGGCGAAATTCTTCAAGTGGTGGAAAACGAAACAAATACTTGATCGGATAAACAAAAGCAATGACTCTGAAATGGATTAGTTGCTTTCATCTCAACGAGTTTTGGATATTTGTTTGGGAAGAATCAAGAACAGCCTTTCATCGTGATTGTGCGATTGCTATTCATTTTGTTGATATTAGTTGACCTATAAATGCGAAAAGCTAGTTTGGATTAACACAACTAATTCATTTTACCTGTTATTAGTCTGCAATCTGCGTGAGGTAATGTGCAATTCACATTTTTTTGCAGACTACGAACGGTGGACATCTTATTGGAAACATCTTCAACACCGTTGCTGGAAATGTTATGGGAGGAGGAGGTTCTAGTCTAAGTTTACCATCCAGTCCAAACGGTTTCACTTCACCAATGATCAGCAGTTCCCTTTCTCATTCTCCGCCCACCATGGCCCAACATTTTTCAGCCAGTGCTTCTATGTCAAATCTATCCGGTCGGGACGGGTCAAGTCTTCTGCCATCGGGTCGAAGACGACATTCAAACGCTATTCCTATTTCAGCAGGTAAATTTCATTTGTATAATAATAGTTTATAATCTAGGTTGAACGAGTGTTGGCTCAGAGTTTCTTGAAGTTGTGTTTTAAACTTCACTAAATATGAAATGTAGCAATAGAAGTATTGAAAATTGTTCTCCTGGAAGAAGGCTCTGACTCTCTGTACAACGTATTCAATAGAAATTAAGGTTTCCCAGTCGAGAATATACATCAAGCACTTCCCATAATTAAAAATAGAAAGCGAGGTTTAACGATTATCTGGCAAAAAAAACAACACACAAAAGTTGTGCATGTTGCTTAGCGTAATGCATCTATCGCATTAGAAGTTGTTTCTTGTCGCCGCCGTTAATTATGCATGAGGCATTCCATTAAACGCCCATATTAATGCTTTCCCTAATGCAGGCATGTGTCTTTGTCACTTGTGCATTTTGTTTTCTTGTTTTGTTTTGAAATTACGAGTGCTGTCAACCTCGACATTCAACTCAGAGAGATGGCAATACTTCAGTATGGTCAGTGGATCGCTTAACCCTCTGCTGTACACTGACGTCGGTGTCTGTCGGGTTTAAAGGGGTCGTTAACGGTCGAGATCGCTTTTAACGGGTCGTGATGCGGCGCAAGCTGCCAGCGCAGGATTAATGCATTTCATGATCCTGTTTACTGCGACAATAAATTATTCCTTATATTTATACATAACGCCGAATGCGCATGAAAAATAATTTGGGATTATTGCCTCCCATATTGCGTTTGGGAAAAACGATAATGAAATGCGACGAACCGTGCCCCGCTCTGCTACTAAGTGCGTATGGTACACCTCATGTTTAATTCATGCTGCATTTTTGATCCTTGATAACCGGTGAGTGTGAAAAACACGACAATAATGACGCATTGTCAATATCATTTTCGGTTTGACCGCTTCAAGTTCGTACTGTACATGAAAACAATTGGCAATATAAAAACGTTATAATAAAAATCAATATAATCACTCCATATCGTTTAATTGCATAATCTAAATTCGACACATACGCTTATACCAGCTGTACTTGAAAGTATGTGGCTAAATCCTCACAAAATCACCCCATACCTCCGCTTGTAAAAATCGGGAGAATAAACATTTCATCAGGAATCCTTAAATTTTAATTCTACACTTTTGAATACTGGTTAAATTTCTAATTCAACACATAACCTTACATGGATAGATCCTTGATACCCAGATCTAGAAGGTCACAAAAATCTCGAGAGCTATTTGTCTACGTATTAGTCGGATTGGTTTTGGTTATCGTCGAAGATATAAGTTCCAAATGTAAAAATATTCTTCCCTGATTCATCATCTTCCCATATTATTATTATTATTATTGTTGTTGTTGTTGTTGTTGTTTTTATTCTTGAAGGTTTAAATTATTCATAGCCTGTTGTGCCCTATAAATAATGCATCAACTGTTGCACTTACATGTAATTACACTTTCACCTTTTGCCCGACGTGTGTACAATGTGGCTAAGCAAGGAGGGTAAAGTGACGCCATATATGATTCCATGTATGTTTCTCATAAATGTGGACTTAATGCTCAAAAAATTGATTGAGTAATAAACTAGGTTAGTTGAAAAATTACTTGTACTTTGCCATCGACCCATCAGGTATATATCAGATTTATTTTATCTTAGCTCTGCATTCACATTTTCCACCACGCCTTGCAGTATCACTGTATCACTTATCATGTCCATTTCGGTTTAGAACTCAGTCAAAACCAAGAATTTTACAAGAATGCTGACGTTCGTCCACCGTACACGTATGCCTCTTTGATTCGACAGGTACGCACATATTTTCATTTGTCTTCGATATTAATTTCTCAAGGTCTGCTTATAGTAATCTACTAGACCGCATCTGTGTCAAAGAAGATCAGTGATAATGTTGTTATGACTTATTTATTTACTGTTTGTGATCGCCGTGGATTCCGTGGATTGGGTTCCGTCTTCTTTTGAAGTATTTTTAATATACTGTTGAGTTAAGCCCCCGTTGTGTTTCTCACAACGACGTGTTGAACCAGGAGAGATAGAAGATAAGCACTGTTTGTTTGTTGCTTCTGTCCGGGTCATGGAGCAGTTATTAACCCTTATATCACCCTCCAGTAAACCGTGTACGTTCATATATACAGTGTTTCAAAAGTCACCACTATACAAATTAGCGTTTTCCTTTTTCCGAATTTCGCCTATATCTCAGCGAACTTGGTTTAAATCAAAGGGGAGGAATTATTTTGGAATTTAAGCTTTAAAGACTGCTTTTGAATCTTGCCAAAGTCTGAGAATGGACGAAAATTGGGGAAGAAAAATAGACAGCAATATGTATAGTGACTTTTAAGACACCTTGTGTACGCTATATAATTGACAATAGGAGTCGTCCTTACTGGTTATTATTTTCTCAAATCCTCGAATGGATTTTCAGTAATTACAGTGATATGTCACCTTCCTTACTTATACGACGTCATCGATTGTGTGTATTTTCACCTTATATCGTGACTTGCGTTCATTGTTATGTTTTAGGCGTGAATATTTGAGATAATATCTCTTGGGGATAGCCATATTATCTTTATTTTATTTGCCCTCTCTTCTCCATCCTCCCCTTCTCCTCCTGTTGACGTTAATCCGCGAATCAAGCTCCCGATCACGAATCTTCGAATCCCCGAATATTAGATGTTGCATCGGATTATTTTAAATCCCAAACGATGATCTTTTCTCTCGCGTCGTCAATAGGTCAGAAAAACAAACCGACACTTGCTCAGTTTCTTTGCAGCCAGGTGTCCGATGTATCTTTCCTCCGGTTTTTATTTGTAAACTTTACGCTCGGTAATAAACCCAGTCATGTGCCGCCTTCTGCGTTTGCGGCTTATTAACTACGATGCAGCCTTTCACATGTAGCGAGGAACTCATAACACACACAGACGGTGTTTGACAAATAAATAAATTATGTTGTTTTAGTCGAAATGACGCTTTCTAGACACGGTTTGCTTCGCGCTTCCAATCCATGCGTGTGGCTTTGATCGCATGAAAATAAAGCTGATTCCGTTAAAATTCACCACTGGGTGCCTACTTTATCATCCCATGGTTGACTCGTTACTAGCCCGATAACCTTTGTGGACAAGCAGAAATTGAGAAATGATTTTTCTCAGTAAAAGTTAATTTGTGAAGTCAGTACCCCCGGAGGTCGTGCCCCTCCGATGCCCGGGCTCTGCCTAGTTAAACTAATGACCGTGACTGTCTATCTCTCTAATGCCTTGAACGGGTTAGCATTTCCGATAATTCGCTCTCCATAGTTTTGGGAATTAGAGGGCAAATGCGACAACTGCAGTCAGCCCCTAACATTGAAAGCATCGTCAGAAGGAAGTCTAGGATATTATGTTCGCGTCACTTGAGACGATAATAAGCAGAGTTGTGTACAAATGCCAACACTTGCCTGGTTCTCGTTACCCTGTGAATGTCGCCCTAATTCTGACCTCTGACCCGATATAGATGCGTGATTGTTGTTGGTAAACTACTTAAATCATATATGAACATCAGGACTCTTGTAAAATGCTGAAATCTGGCTGTTTTCGTGTTGACCTGTCCAGCTCAAGTAACTTGAAGCTCTTATTAGTTTCAAGAACCAAAATCCCATCGAAACATTTTCCTATCTCTACCACCACCAAGTGTGTAAAATAAAGCGCATCGTCGTCCCTCAACGTTTTGTCTCGCTAACGTCTTCCCCGTCACCCAGTAAAATCTCGTTGTTATTTCGGTTTCAGTTTCAAGATACCGCTAGTAATTACAAAAAGCGTTTCCTTTGATGATATCTTATATGCATTTCGTCGCATAACATCATGGGTTATGTAAATAGAACGACACCTTGTTATGAGTTCTAAATTCGTCGTCAAACGATGCAGGCGATGCTTGATTCCAGCAAAAGAAAATATTTTGGCATCGCTAGTTTTCGGTTTTGGTTTGGAATGCAATCGGGCATGTCCGACGTGTAAATTATTGTCTCTTGTATGCAATTACGAAATTTGATATTTACACAACACCGCGGTCCGTCATCACAACAATATACTCATATTCTGTTCGGATGTTGCATGTTAACCCTGGTTTGCGTGTCACGGCGGAAATGGGGACTAAAATATCATATCCTGGATGAATTCCATAATGGAAACGATTTAGAAATAGATGAGTTATTTTCGAATATTTTCTAAGGTCTACCCCAGTTACCGAGTATGTAGGATTCCCATAGATTCCGGGAAATTGATAAAATAAGATAAATCAGAATTTTCCGTAAACGACTCCAATCCGACGCTAGCGAAATAACTTATGTGTCGTCTTCATTCGCCTCACTGCATTTGCAATATATTTCTCTCGAGTATGTACTGGAATTTATCTAGTTTGTTTATGTTTTGTGAATCGGTTCACAGATACTACTTTATTGAGAAACGGTGTACTATTTTTTGCTGCGTCTGTCACCTGCTCTTCAAAAAAAAACGTTTCAGAACTTTCAAACAATTTATTTTTTCTGTGAAAAATTGCACTTTGTAACATGAATGTCATTTATTTATCAGGCGATCATAGAGACTCACGATCACCAACTCACTCTCAATGAAATATATAACTGGTTCCAAAGAAAGTTTGCTTACTTCAGGAGAAATACAGCGACATGGAAGGTAAACATTACTTAAGCTTTATAATCCATTATTATGAATATTATATTACTTATACTTGCAAACACTTCACTAGACAGTGTACAGGGACTTGTATTCAGGAAGAATGTTATCGTGGTATATCCAACTTATAAAAACCATAAATAAGTTATGTAAGACGTATGGATAGTGACTGTTATCTCTCTTAACCTAATGTAGATTTTGAAAATAGAATGAAAAAATCACTGGGGCAGTTGCACCACTCTTGATCAGAAACCATACAGCTACTTTATTGTACTACTGCTGATAGTTTATTCATACTAGCAGCTATAGTTAATATATCCCCACTAAACGCTTATTTAGTTCCTGGTTAGGTTTCATTAAAACTAAATTATCCTTTAATTTCTCACTTACATCACTGATATTCAATCTAAGATGTAATTGTACAAAGATGTATAATGTATGGTAAGCAATATATAAGAGTGGAAGTCTATACCTTTACCCCCACTGGAAAGGTCCACTGGAACTCCCTGGACTTGCATAATACCCCAATTCATTGAGATAACGTTATGATGACGTGCAATATCTGGGGCCTTGGCCCCCTAATATCAATATCATCGATTTCCCAATCTCAACTGTATCTGTTCTGCTGAAAATCGCCAGAATGCAGTCCGGCACAATCTGAGTCTGCACAAGTGTTTTGTGCGAGTCGAGAACGTTAAAGGAGCGGTATGGACAGTGGACGAGAACGAGTATCAAAAGCGGAGACCACAAAAATTTTCTGGGTAAATCGAACGAACAACCGCACGTTGCTCTAACGTTATTCGCATTCTGGTGCTAGTGGTGTGCTACTATTGGTGAAATTGCGTGATGCCGTAGAAGTATTTCTTAGCATCAGTCCATGCACATGCGTGATAGTCTTACGTTGTACGTTTATCTCTATTTCTGTACGTAAGTACGTTCCTTATGACGTTCTGCCTAAGAAAATGAAAATTGTTTTACTATTTGAAATAGAAAGAAGCCTATCTGATATATAGGTTGTCTCAGAAATCATTATATATATCAATTCAATTCAATCCCTCTTATAAATGGTTCATATCTGGTATAACATACCCTTCATGGTTTCCCACATGGGGTTACCCTACCTCGATGAAGTATTTCCATCTTCACGCATGTGTCTTGTGCTGATGAAGTCGTTGTCATTACTAATATACCTTCGCTTGGCAATGCACTTAGGTTGGTTAGAGTCTTGCTGTCTGCTAACCTTATTATATTTTGCTTGCCTGGGTCCGCTGTTGTTGCTGCTGCCCTTTGATTTTTTTAGTTCATCTTGGCAAGATTTTTTTTTTGATTTTTTTTTTCGTTTTACTCATTTCTTCTCCTCTTGTACGTTTGCTCTTGTATATACCGACAATTCGATATCTTAGAGGCTCATTAACGTACGTAAAAGTACCCTAAGTGAAACTTGACATCATCCCACGAAAATGATTCCTTTGTTTTTGTTTTCTGACAAGTTCTGGAGACTTGGCTTAGCATCCTGAATCGTAGAAAAATATAAAATTAGCATCTAATAATATAATCAGGAAATAATGACTTGACTAAATATCTCTGCCCTAATGCAAATGCATGGCTTTTTGCGTGCTGCTTCTGTACTCATTAATTGTTTTTTCTTTTCCCCTTTTTTTCGTGTGTGCCGCCGTTTCTGTTGTGAAATTCACGCTCGCTTGGACAGAGCGCAATCCGGACAAACTTGTCCCTCCATAAATGCTTCAGACGTTGTGAAGACTCCATGGGTTCGTTCTGGACTGTGGACGATTCCGAATTCAAAAAGGGACGTCATTTGAAACGCGGGAGACCTAGAAAATACGAGGATGATGAGGGGAGGGGAGACCTATCTCTCTCACTATTTTCCTCAAAGAGTTCGCAGTAAGAGAAATTAAAAAGATTTCTCCTGCACAATATTTATTGCGGCACTGCTCGTAAATACAACCACCTTTGATAAATCCTCATCCACTCACTCCACTCTCACTTCTGGATAAGCCTTGACCAATCAAAAACGCTTCTTTGCTGCAGAAATAATAATTTTGTATGTCGATATGATAGAGTGATAAAATCTTCTTTTTAATTTTTACCTTTCGATTTTATCATTGTCTGAATCGTTTGCACGCTGCATGGCTTGTAGTTTTGATATTTACATCTGCTCTGTAGTATATAGGATTTTAATTTTAATTCGTAATAGTAACATTTTCAGCGAAACTAAAAAGTAAAGTTTTTTTCTTTTTGATGTTTAGAAGTCCCATCATGCGCGGCAGGATAGACCCACCCTGTTACTATGGAAACCCACTAAATCCGACTGCAATGCAGGTATGATTTTGGTTTGAAGAATATTGTGGGAAAGTCTAATATAGTTCCATAATATCAAAACTAACCAACCCTATGTCTACGAATAGATTTGTCAATTCATTGAAACTAATTGAATCACTCATATTTTGTCACATTTCCTAATTTAATGTATTTAATTGATCATCAGTTCAATATATTCTCTTTACCTGCAGATGGCTCTAGGCGACCATGGGTTTAACCCAGCGTTGTTCGCCGTAGCAAGTCAAGCCCAGGCGGCTGCCTTACTCGGCAATCCGGGTCACGGCGCATTCCAAAAGTTTTCCGTTTCCAACGCGATACATGGAACAACTTCGGAATCAGGTTCAAGATCTCCAGGACAGGGATCCGGTATCGCATCGAGTCACTCCTCACGGAAGAGGAGCTTGTCTCCTGGTTTATCGTCGGCAGGATTCAACGACGAACATGATTTGAAGTGAGTATCTCAATATATTGTTGGCAAGTGAAGCTGTGTGATATTTTGCCCTTGAAAAAGGGCTAAGGAACCCTGGGTTAGAGTATACTATCTCTCAATAACACATTCAATAGAAATACATCCTACTACTTACAGCGAGAAGACCGGTCGAACAGTAATCAAAAGAGAAAAAATGGATGAGTATTCCCACCGGCCTAATCCGAGTCCGGCTCGTGATCCTCCTGCTTCTCTAGAGATGGAGGTCAACGCATCCATCGAAAGACGGAACGTGAATAACAACAGTAGCAAATACACGACGAGTGGATCGGACGACCGGGAGCAACGGTACAGTCCAGTCGCGGACGGAAGAGAATCGGCAGAAGACACTGGTGCACCTGTAGACATGAGCAGAAGATCTCCGCACGTTTCAGAGGATGCCGAAGATGAAATGCAGCAAGTTACCGGTGAATCGGATGCCTCTGGAGAGAGTGACAATGCGATAGACGGCGAACTTAGTCAGCAGCAACGTCCGTCTCCTGGTTTGTTGGCCACTCGTTGTTCATTCACAATGCTTCATGAACAAAGTAGCGACTGATTCAGTTGCCATTGAGGATTATGTAGAGTTTCGGATGATACTGTGTACACGGGCGGCCGCTATGATAGATCAAAGGAATATATTTTCACTTGCATACCGTAATTGTCCGAATTGAGGGTTTGAGAGATTAATTGTTCATTTAGCCTTGATAAAACCAGCTACAAGAATGAAATATCAACGGTAGTACAAAGAAGTAGATAAATAATTATTTTAATTCGAAATGAGGCAACTATCTCGTTTGCCACGGCCAGCGGACGCCCATTACTGTATGTGTACAGTGTAGGTGCTGAATATTTCTGATTATAATTTTCTCTTCCGGATTTGCTCGCAGTAATTTATTTTCTACATCATGACGTCACTTACTTCAGTTTAGCTTTTTGCACTGCTACACGCTGTCTTCATTAGTTTAATAGGCGATTGCATGGCCTTATCCTTATTTGTGTTCTCCTGTCCTATTATTTGTTACTGAAATGAAGCCTAGCAAACACTGATAGTCCATGAATGTCTGGTGCTTTAAGTTAAGTGCTTTAATATTTCTTTCGTTCAAATTTATTTACGTTTTTTAGTTGTTGTTTTTTGCAAATCAGCACGCCTTACAGCACGAATGACAGCAGTGTCATGCGTGTTCTCTCGTTGATGACCACAGTAGCACAAATAAATTACTTGCACGTCTTCCACAGTACGATATCTACCTCGGAATTGCAATTTCCGAATACTGTATCCAATTACGCCTTTGAAATTATTCTAGTATTTCCCGAACTTCGGAGATAAATCAAATCGCTGGAAATTCTTCGATTCATTTCATTAACTTTGTCGTAAGCGATTTCGCCTTTTAATAAGATTTGCTTCGTTTTCCGAATATTGCTATTGTATATTTCTTCATCGTAAGACCTTATTACATAGCTTATAGCCATATAGCTATTCCTTCTGTTCCATTTTGAAGATGTTCTGTTCGCTGATAGTGCTTTCGCTATTCGAAAACTTTTTATGAAACGTTTCCCTAATTTTTAACGAATCGTGTGGTAGCATTATTGAAGATAAAACATTGGCTACAAATCGTTGGTAGTTAGAGATTGCTTTTTTTACAATTTTGTAACATCTGACTCAGTTTATATGCTATTCTTAACATCAATTCGCTTATGAATTCCAGAATGATCACACCATTCCGTGACCTGGACTTATCGCGTTTTTTATACCTTTGCAGACCAAGAATGTTCTCAATAGTAGTTATACAATCATCGAATTTCCTATGTTCTCTGCTTTGCAGCATCCTATTGCATTCCTGACAAATATTGCGCGAATTTAGTGTTCATTGCGATTTATCTACGCGAAGAGGATCGTCTTAATTTATTGTCTTATTTTGACAAATAGAAGTCGGTGATTGGTACTTCGATTTTACTCATCTATTCACTATGGGATTTAGTTGCTATCATTTATTTATCGATGTATCTGTCACTTCTTATCAGAAGAATATAATTTTGATCTTTGTAATTATGGTTTATGATATTTGACAAGAGGTTTTGCATTTGATATATTTCAAAAAGCTCGTACCGCAATGTTGGTAACCGTAACTCAATTTTGAGTTGAAGATTTGTGCATACTTGCAGAATATGAATAACTAAACTGGATAAGCAGGAAGTTCTTACTTAGGCACGGACTTTCGCTTCGTATGACAATCTCTACTGCCATCTTACGGACAATCGAGCGTCTTTTACTCCGGGAACATCAACGTTGCCTCTCTGTCGCCATCTTACGGAAAACGAACACGACTTTGGGGTTAAAGATCAACTTTCTCTCCATTAGTATAATCACGACAGCATGACCAAAAGTAGGAAAAAAAGCGTTATGGTTTATTTCGCCGCCAATTTTCCGTGAAATGACGTATAGACGTTTAAATGTTTGTTTTAGTTATGTTATCGTAGTAAGCTTGCAGTTACTATTATTAGATTTTTGCTGATCTCGATAGTTTTTGTGCAGTTATGGTTAGTTTTCGGGTATGTACATGTCGTGGAATTTGTTTACGTTTTCAAAAGTAGAATCCCAACCAAACAAAATGCGAGGGAAGGCAGTGTACGAATGCAATAGACCATGGATACGTTCCAACTCTATTACAGTTAGTTTACTCCTTTCAGTCTGAACTTTGATATATTAGTTTTAGCGTAGTGGTAGTGTGGTATTGTTAGGTTCTGTTCTTAACGTTTACCGTTAGGTATTCCATGTTATCTATATTTGACCAAGAGGTTAAGAAAGCACGAAGCCAGTATAGAGATTTTTAACTATTTTATATATTTCATTGCAATATTGATATGATAAACATCAGATAAAAACCTCAAAAGAATTAGGATTGATAACCAATTGATTAGGAGTATTTGTGGTCTTCCTTCAAGATTTTTCAACATTACTTTTAACTAAATTGAACTATCCTAAACCAGTCCTTTGCCATGTTGGATGTTCACTAAGATCAAAGACTAGGATAAGACTTGGCTGACAAACGAACCTAATGTACATAGAACTTTTTGTCTTCTAAAAATCCATCTACAGTAAAGAATGCATTACCTGTAAGTTATATATAACTATTACATATAACAATTTCTATTTCATTATCTTTTATTAGTTTGTGTATCTTACATTTATATTTCAAATGTAAAATAGTCGAATGAGTGTTTGATATCCGTCATGCCTGTCTGTAAGCAAGATGCCGAAAGAGCATTGTCGCTTTTGCAACGGTATCACTTGAAGCTAACGCAGCCTGACGATAATCAGCTTCGCTGCGCTCTGGAAAAAGTTATGGATATTTTCAAAAGCGATTTGTTTCATGCTCTCCTAGGTATGTAGTGGTTTTGTTGAAATTTCAATCATTGCCGTGGTTTCTGCGAGATTGTCTCGTTTAAGACAATATATCTCCAAGTACTCTCATGAGAATTGTGTCTCATTATCTATCTGATTTCAAAGATCTCTTTTGATTATTTCAATCATTTCCTTTTCTAGACATCCATGAATATTATGAAATGACAATTGTTGAATCTTCAAAACGTCAGCACAGCAAACAGGAATTTCAATCTTCTTGTTCTTTACATGAAAACGATGCAGAATTGTTACATGCATCTGGAAACACAGAAAGCATCTCGACAGCAGAACAGACTGAGGAGCAGAGTATTAACAATGCAAATGTTGACAATAATGTGAGTCGATCTTATAATAATTGATTAATTATAATTATGATTTTTGTGAAAGCCGCTATGTATTTTTTAATTTTATGTAATGATCTTGAGTGATTTAGTATAACCTCTATTTTGAAAAAAATACCAAGATGTATCTCATAAAATATAATCTTTGATATAGTCGAAGTGCTTTTCTGGCCAAGCCTTCCAAACTCAAATATACCTACCAGTGGGATTTCTTGCTTGGCATTGCATCAAATTCCCTTGATGATTTCTTTCATCCACAAATTTGTTATTGGCCTGTGATGTATTACCGCCATTTCTACTTAAGAGCATAATGTGTTATGTATGTGACATGATCCATCGAACCATAATGTCTCGACTTAAAACAATACAGTGCCTGAATAGTTATTCTAAACCAGATAGAATAATTCAAGGAGCATATTTGGGGAGAAATTGAGTTTAACCAGTATTTTGACTGATACTTATGTTGGGTTTATATTTCAGCCGCAACAAAAAGTCAGTATTAGAAATCA
>QXVX01008282.1:634-10739 GCA_013436065.1 Halocynthia aurantium
CTCACCTATCGCGGTTAGTGCGTTCCAGAGCCTCCCGCGATAGGTGAAACTCCGCGAAGTAGAAACCACATATTTAATTAATTATTTGAATATATTTAAACGTATTTTGAACCATTATAAATCATTCACACGCTCTTATTTACCTTATTAACCTTTCCCACAATCATTTGACCATTTTTTTTTAAAACTTTTAGCGTTTAAACATACTAGTACTGTATGGCACGGCATTTATCATGAAATAAATTACATACAATATTACATTAGAAAACATACAATACACTTGCACTTGTAAGCATCAATCAAAACTGTCAATAAAGATTTCTTACGTTTCTCTGGTTTGCATAATTTGTAGTAACTCTCGATAGCGATGAGCGCGACATTCGAAATACTGATCAGTGTTGGTGCCATTCCAAAGAAAGCGTTTACCTGTAGATGAAAAAATCAATTTCTCATCAATTCTAATCAGGTATAAAAAGGATGGAACACAGTTTGAGAAAGGAAGGCATTAGTGTAACACTTGCTTACCTTGGGTATATTAATGATAATGGTGATATGTTCATATTATCATGTATAATGTTACTGAGATGGTTAAGGTACATGGGTTTTTTGAGGGTGAACTATATCAGCAGGGAAGGCATTTGTGCTTATGTGACACTCGCCAACCTTGGGTATATTAATGATAATAGTGATGTGTCTATAATATCATGATACTCATATCTGATATAAAGAGAATGAAATACAGTCTAAGGAGGAAGGCATTACTGCTTACGTGCGTCTAGCTCTGAGCTGAACTCACACAGCTCTCAAATTACGAAGAAAAAAATTGCTTAAGTGAAAGTATGAAAGGTGAAGTTGTAATTTTCATGTAGTTCCATATTTTGTTAATTAAAAGATAACCAAGCTTGACTTGTATTTTTGAGTTGATATCATGGTAAAATTATCCTAAAGAAAGGCGTCATATGTCTGGACAGGAGAGCAATTTCAGTGCTTGACATAATCCCTATAGATAGGACACTGAACACAGTTAAATCACAGCGTGTGAACTTTACCTGGCAACCGAGATTTCCGAACGGCCATTCAGGATAAAAGCATGCAACGACCATCGTAAACATGTGACCGAATATGATAAGCAGATCAGAGAAGCACAGTGACGTCAGAAATATAGAACGTTTTTGGAGGTCACGGCGACCCCAGATGGCCTTCAGGTAGATGGAGTAACCAAATAAAGAAATGCCAGCTGCAATATAAGAAAGTTTTTTTTATGAATGGATAAAAAATGAATGTAGGTAATATTGAATCCTCGAGGGGGGGTCTGTAAATGGCAAAAGTTTGTTATTGTGAGCTGCAATTTGGAAACGTAGCATAATAGACTAATATACTGTAGAACAGGGCTTCCCAAACTTTTTTGCTAGCGACCCCTTTCAATTTATTAAGCTTTTCCGTGACCCTTCATGTTTTACAGTGATGAACAGTTCAAAATATACATTTTAGATATTTTATTGAAACATTTAAATATTAACTTCTAGTGCTCGAGAACGAACAAACATTTATTCAGATTAACACTACTGAATTATTCAGTGTGATGGTCCAAGTCCAACCATAAATACGTAAATATCAGTGTTTACAGTACAGTAGTGCAGTAGAACAAATGCTAACCTAGTGTTGCCATTGTGAGTCCATAAGCAATTCTGCCGTATTGTGAATATGATACAGGATTCATGATGCAGCACCAGCAATGTAATCAGACGGAATAAGTAAAGAAAACTGAAAAACAAATCAGAATGTCAATGAAGGAAGCTCGCCTGTATATCTAGGGTTGAGATATCAACAGCAATTAGAACGAAATAAATGCGAGATCCGTCGATATTAAATGTCTTGCAACCTACCCACCGCTGCTATTCTACAATACAGTGATTGCGCAACCTAGTTAACTCGTAGACCAGGGCCAGAGACCCTTAGAGGCCCTAAGCACTAAATAATTCTGGTGCCCCCATACATTTGTAATTCAAAATGATAAACCATAAAATAAAATTGCAGGATAAACATGATGACACTGGATAGAACGCTTTATAAACAAAACTTAATCATTTTTCAATAAATTTTGAAAATAAATAAATTTAATTAAATTATTAATTTAAATGGTGAATTCAGCTATGAAATATTTCTGAGGTTCCCCTCCCTCCCTTGATGTCCTGATCACGTGCTTATTTTGCTTATAAGGTTAATCCACCACTGCTCAAGAACTCCGACTTACAGACAATACGACTTCTTGAATCGGAATAGTCAGTTAATAATACATTCAGCGGGATCGTAGCATTCTTTACTCCTTCTACTGCGTATCTCGATAGTACAGTACGGATAACTGATATTACGCTTAATCGAATTCGATATAACCCGACATGTCGACCATTTTTTAGCAGCCAAACGTGTCGCGTGTCATTCAGAGGCACTGACTTCCAGAAACTACCAAATTCAAGATAAAGTCTAATCAGTTATACAGATGTGGAGTCAGACTGCACAGGCGCATAAAGATGCAAGAAAGGGCAAGGAATAATAATAACTTATCATCAAACGATTAATTCAGTTATAACTATTTATACTCTTCGCCTCATTATTTCCCCGGACCTCAACAATCTACAGCAGTAAACAAGCTTGCCTTCTGATTGAAGGTACTGATGAACGTAGCTGAATAACTGATATCCTCATTCATATTGCGTGACTTTTATATTCAGAGGGAAAAACACGCGCGAAAAAGGCAATTTCTATATATTTGAAACCCTCGCGTGAGACAAAAAGCTCATAATCTGCATTAAATCAGATTTCAAATCCAGATGCATATTATTATTCAAATCCTCCTTCGCCGTTAAATCTTTTTATTACAAAACAATGAGTTCGCGCTTCATCAGCAGCAGCTTATGACATGGGAATGAATTTTAATCATATTGTTATGTAAATTTATCAACTGTGAAGCAACAGTGCTTATGACAATGAGATTCAAAATCGATTTTCTTGAATATTAGCATTTTCGTTCATATTAAATTTAAATTAATTTCCACGGCATGATTGGCATTGAGCAAAGATTGGATTGAATAAGATTATATTGCTTATTTCTAAGGAAGAAATGGGAGCATACTAACATATTGTGACTCCTCGTATAGTTCTCCTGCTATCTGTTAGTTACGTACAGCCAACACTGTTTGGAAGGGTGTGGAAGGATGTTGTATCGTGGTAATATCAATCACATCTCATAATTTAATAAGTTTATTGCTTCACAACGATAACTTATTCCTTTACGGTCAACCCACGAGCGATGATAGTTGATATACTACAATAACTACATGATAGTGACTCCTAGTATAGTTCTTCTTCTATTTGTTAGTTACGTACAGTCAACACTGTGTAGCAAGGTGCAAGGATGTTGTATCGTAGTAATATCAATCACATCACATAATTTATAAAGTTTATAGTTGCAATATCGGTTATTTAAACGTAAGAAATAGACACATACTAATGATAGTTATAAGATCAATAGATGATATACTATATCAGGGGTTCACAACCTGCGACCGTGTGAACTATGATGTACAGCCGTGGAAGGGATGTAGTGTCATCACATTATTTAACATCTCCCTTGAAATAGAACGACGCTTTGTGTCAATATGTTACTCATTCACAATGAAACTTACCCATAAATTATCTGCAGCATTTCAATTCGCAGAGATTGTAATAAAATAATACAAAATCATACGTGACCACGCAGGGAGCAACAAAAAGCGACAACTCTTACACGGAGATCGTAAATATAGTATCAGAACCTTAAACATATATTTTCAACATCAAAAATCGTCTCTGTTTCCCAAAACACCCTTAGGGAGTTAATTAATTAAGCTAATGTGTATTTCGAAATAAAACATGGTTGTCAAGGTGACATCGTGATGGCAACAGTCAACCAAATCCGATTTTTACATTACACTGAATGTCGTGTGCATAATAAAGCATTTGGAGCCGACTACAGCAATACCCCGTACTAAGTTATTAATTGGTTCCAGAAGTCGGACCAAATGTCTTAGAATGCCGATTAACACGTAACAATTAGCGTAAATAACACGTGGAAGAATTAACTCTCGTGAAGGTACTGAAGAATATTTTAGTGGTGATAAACGAAGAATTTCTTTTGCGCATGATCAGATCATTTGAAATCAATTCTGAATTGTAATCGGATTTCCAAGTCTTGAAGCTGCAAGTGGAATATCAAGATACCATTGAATACGTAACCGCGTTTATAGAATGACAATCATTTCATCATGCTGTCTATCACAGGCGCAGCGGGAGTTTTGATTCGTTTTTAATTAAAAATAAAGTAATTTCCGCTATCGTTGCAATCGCACGCTGCGCAACGAATTAAATTTCAGATACCGANTCCGGCTTAAAGAATTGCGTTTTAACGAGGGCGTTTGAACTCGGGAACTGTATGTGTCAGCAGGCTATCATGACACCACCAATAGCCCATCTAGACGCATACAGTACAGTGTCTGGTACAAGTAAGCTTATATCTATGTAACAGTAAAGACATCAAAGAAACTTAACCAATAGACTCGTCAACCAAGGTGATAATGAACACAATTTCCATTACCAACATCACAAATACCACACCTGCAGTCCAATACCTTAGTACGGTACTTGAGACAATTGAAACAAGTAAGCTTATATCTATGTAACATTAACTACAGCACTGAGACTCAACCGAGAAAACTTGCTAGCAAATGGATTATAAACACAGTTTGCATTACCATACCGACATCACCAATACCACTCCTATTACAGTGACTTGGTTCTTGAGACTATTGAAACGAGTAAGCTTATATCTGAGCAATATTAACTATATTACAGAGGCTTAACTGATAACACTTGCTAACCATGGATTATAAACACAGTTTGCATTACCGACATCACCAATACCACACCTACAGTACAGTGCCTTAGTTCTTGAAATAATTGATAGGAATATAAGTTATATATACAAACTCTTGCATTGATTAGATTTATTTTTAATAGTTTCTCTATGTATTCTTACCCTTCATTCAGTACTTGTTGTAGCTTTATTACAGTATAGTTGCGTTAGTATGATATGACTTGCAGTTAAAGGGTTAACATGACAAGACCCAACCGTTATCAAGATCAATATTTAGAAAAAAAAATTGCGGAATCTAAACGGAATCGGGAACAAAGCAAGAGGAAGGAGGAAATGGAAAGAAGTTCTTCTGACTCTTTGATAGTTAAACTACGTCCCTCACCATTCTCGAAATCTATGCTCTCGGTGAGCATCCCGCCTAGACTAATAGTAAGAAGAGTTACTAAGAAGATAGGGAAGACTTCTGAGACACCTGGAAGAGTGTTAGAAGCTGAAGATCTTCACGGAAGTAAGAATTTTTATATATAAATGAATATCCCAATATATCTTATCCCTTTGTTACTATTACCATACAACACTGCACAGATATGTCTTCTTACACTAAACAAACTATCCATTACAATATAACTTATCCCTTTATTACTATTACCATACAACACTTCACGGATATGTCTTATTACATTAAACTATCCATTCCAATATAACTTATCCCTTTGTTACTATTACAATACAACACTGCACGGATATGTCTTATTACATTATCACATTCCATAAGCGGTCTCGATTTACGCAATAATATTAATTCTAGTGTAACACGTGTACTACAGACACAGATAAACACTCGAGTTTAAACTCCACTCGAAAGAAAACTTAATACAGCTTGCGGTTTGTAAGCACTTTGTATTATTACCACTTGTACTCCACTTCAATTAATATGATAATAGTTCTTGACATAGACAAGGTCCAGGTGAAAACGATTCGCCTCTTCAAATCAAACAACTACTTCTAAAACAAACACACGCGCCTAGAAAATATATTTCAAAGTCAAAACTTCCATGGAACAGGCATTGTGAGGAAATTCGAATTGAAAGTATTCTCCCCCATTAAATTTGGGGGTTGACTGTAATAATTTTATCATTGCCGTTATCATTGCCCAAACCCACAAATAAGGAAATAAGCACATCCATAACCATGACCAAATAATACTCTTTCAAGAAAAACCTTACACCTTTATCAGGTGAAATGGATTTGCAGAGCAAAGGGTTCACGGGAGACAAAGAAAATCCGGAAAAAGATGAAGAAAATACATCAAAGGGATGTCGAATGAACAAAAGCCACTTTAAAACCGCTCACAACGAAGTAGAGTTAGAAAATTATGGAAAATATGATAAAGACGTCGACTTTGAGAACATGAGAACAAAGAAATACACAGCCAAAGTTGTCAATGATCTACTCATAGATGTCAAATCTTTTCAAGATGATTATAAACACAATGAGAAGAGTGAAGTACTGGACAGAGAGGCTAAGACAATTTGTAACGACACTATCTTGGTTTTCAACAACATAACTGACGCAGATAGGGGAGAGAGTATTCCGAACTCAGATGTAAAAACGACTGAAATATCGACAATAATTGATGAGGTGTCAAATTCTACGAAAACAAAAAAAGATATGTTTAAAGGATCACAGAGAACCAGAGAAAATTCGTTCGTAGGGAAAGAAAGAGTTGAAAATTTTGACTCCAGATCGAATGCCTCATCAAAAGGTTGGGAAGGCCGGGATGATCAAATTTCAGACAGTCTTTGTCGGTTAGAAAGCGATGCTGAATTCAATAAAGAGAAATCCATCGGAGATATATTAAGACAGGAAGATACTGCAGGAAAGGATAAGTATCAAAGTAAAAAACAGGAGGATCTCAACCAAGAAAGAAGACCAGAGAGAACATCTCACCGGGAGGAAACATTCCATTTTGAAGAAGAGAGGATGGGGGAGAAAACAGATGACAGATTTCTACAGAAGGATGAAAAAACTTCCAAACAGGGAAGAATCCACCAAGAAGCAACGTTTTGCCGAGATTCTGATTCTGAAAAATTTAACCAGGAGGAAAAGGGATCCCTCAAGCCCAGTGTTTGGTCAGAGCTAGGGATGGAGCAAGGTGATCTTAAATCCTCCAAGAAAATTGAAACAACTTCAGAAATAACAGTTGAAGGCAGATTCAAAGACACGAAGCAGGCTTGGCCTACTACCTCAGAAACAGTATCATTGAAACAGAAGAGTTTCAATTTAAAGGCGGCATTGCGAATCCGGTCGAATTCAAAGTTGAAAATCAGAGCGGAAACGGATGAAACGAAGCACGGAAAAACTCCGAACTACTTACACAATGTCCTCCACGGGAAAGAGGTAATAATGCTAAAACAAGACAAACTTGTATAACATAATAATATGTTGCCTCGTATTTTGTACTTTGTTCAAAGAAGCCGTTAAAACTCTGAATTGTTCGAGGTCCGAATAAATTATTCTCTTCAGAAATAATGGAAAGTGAATTACTCATTTCCTAGACCTGTGGTTTTCAACCTTTTAGGCGCCCTGGCCCTCCTACCCCTATGTTCTCAGTTATATTCGCCTTGCTGTGTCTAAGACGGAGCCAAAAATGAAGGGCCTCCTCAGACGAGCCCAAGAGCAAGTTTCGCGCTGATTTATAAATAGCAATTCTTTGATTTTCCGCTTAAACTTTTACTTACAATAGTGGCCGTACTGCTCGTGGCCCCCCGGCTAAGGTCTCGTGGCTCCCCAAGGGGGCCACCGGCCTCCAGTTGAGAACCACTATCCTAGACCCTAATCAGAATCCATTTTAATAAAATTAAACAGCAAATATAAATCATTCAAGGAATAAATAACAAAATTAAATGCCCTAAATACAGTCAAAGCTTGTTATTTCTACGTCGATCAGCTGAAATAGATTTTTTCTCAAATTTTCAGAAAGGATCATCGAAAAATAACAA
This sequence comes from Halocynthia aurantium, assembly GCA_013436065.1. Classification (NCBI taxonomy): domain Eukaryota; kingdom Metazoa; phylum Chordata; class Ascidiacea; order Stolidobranchia; family Pyuridae; genus Halocynthia; species Halocynthia aurantium. Next base: position 8,549 of record QXVX01008282.1, read on the forward strand.
CATTAATGCTACACAATCTGCTAGTGATCTCCACCGCAATAGCCAAGTCTCAAACGGACCAAAAAACTACAAAAGTAGGAACTCTAAGCTTAGCTAACATCCATAGGCTGTACTGTATAAGCTTTAGCATATTGTTACTGGGAGGTTGGTTATGAGTAAAAATATTATATCACTGAATTTGATGATAAATAGATGAATTATCGCCTTGCTTATCTTTGCTTATGGTAGAGGTGTTATACGGCAACAAAATTTTGTGATTATTTTGGGTATTTATTCATTAGTTTACACAAAATAATTCCCACGGTTCATTCTTGGTCATATACAGTATTGAAACACTTCTCTTGGCTTTGGTTAGGGGCAATGAGCTCCAGTATCTGTATTATTTGATGCTTACGAACTTAATGGTTCAATCTTGGTCATATACAGCACTGAAACCCCCTCTGGGCTTAGGTTGAGACCCATGAGCTACAGTTTCTGTGTTATTTAATGCTCACAAACCCTAATGGTTCATTCTTGGTCATATACAGTATTGAAACACTTCTCTTGGCTTGGGTTAGGGCCCATGAGCTACAGTTTCTGTATTGTTTGATGCTTACAAACTTAATGTGATTAAGGAGCAAAATACTAATTTCGAAATAATAATAATTTTGAACGCCTATGACAGGGAGTCATTTAAACAAAATTAACAAAATTTTGGAACCTCGTTCAGTGGATCTTTGTAAAATCTCAATTAATCTAAGCGAACCAGAGGCAATAGTTGAAATAGTCAAGCAAGTATTATATCACAATATTATATTAAAAGGTTCAAACCAGATTCATAGCATGAGCTTTGATGAAAGCTATTCAGTACGACTGCTCAGAAAAGAAAGGAACATTGGACCGAAAGTACACAGGTGTCTGATAATAATTTCTATGCAAAGAAACTTGACTATGTGTGTTGTAGAATTCTATAGCAGTGAATTATTTACTTAAAGAGTAAATGGAACGTTTTGAAGTGAATGGAAATGGAACAGTGAGAATGTGAAATTAGGGGTTTCGTGAAATTTTCTACAAATGTCAATAACTTTACGGAAACCCAGTTTATGGCGCCCTACCAAGTGGCTCTGTGGTTGAATTATTTATTTGAGAGATAATGGAATGCTTGTGTTGTGTTGTGAGGGTTTAAAATATTTTCATAATTATCTGATCACCTATTGCCCTGCTATTTGCTCTACTATATATATTTAGCTGGTTATTGCTAAGGGAAAATTTCTATATACAGGGAAATGGAAAGAAAAAAAGAGAAAGGAAAGCCCAAACTAGTTCTTCTCATGGGAAAAAAGGGGGAGGTAAACGGAACAGACGGAAGGGAGGAAAATCAAAGAGAATCAACAGCAAGTCGTTTCACTTCGAGGATCAGATCGAGACGCAATTCTGTCGTCGAGTTTTTTCAGAGGAAATTAACTTCGGAAAAAAACAGTACCAGGAGCCCGGTCTCGGTTCAAAAATGCGAAGAAACGCAGGAGGAGAACGAGAACCATACGAATGCACGGAAAAGTACGGAACCGGGAAGTACAGATAGGTTTCAAGGCGAAGGAGAAAGTCCAACCAACTGGGAAAATCCCTCGGTAGATTCTGAAGCTAATTTTTATGAAGGAAGCAAAGAAACTCCTGCACCAATCACAGAGGTAAATCAATGATGTTGTAACACTTTTCCAGAGTATTAGTTAGGCCAAAATGACCAAGATTACATGAGAATAATTCTGCAACATACAGTACAGTAATCTCCCGGTTAAGTTCGCAACTTGAATCGGAGCAGTTTGTGCGAACTTAACTGGTAGGTGCGAACTTAGCGTTTGAGTTACTATTTTTTATTATTAAGGCATGTACAGTACAGTATTCACATAATATTTAGAATTAGATACAAANACCAAGATTACATGAGAATAATTCTGCAACATACAGTACATGATTCAGGGATTCCATACAATAATTCAGGGATTGATTCCAAAGGCCATAATAGAGGACTTAAGTCAATTGTGGACGAAACCCAGAGCTATTGCCTTCAGTATGACGACAAACAACTAACAATTAGTGTATACATCTTACTCTAAGTATAATGACAAATAAAAATTATACCTAGATTCACTCTCTATCAGTATCTCTCAAAAATGAGTAAATATACCTCTGGTTTGCTATTAAAACTGAATTG
>QXVX01008292.1:0-26652 GCA_013436065.1 Halocynthia aurantium
GAGTTGTAACCTAGGCAACACTGTTCCAATTGTCAACTACTGCCATCTCGCGGATAAGACATAACTGAATTTGTATCTGCATTGACCTATTGTCTATTACACCATCTGGCGGATTAGAAAAAGCTACATTCGTAATCCATTGATCCTATTGTCTCTTACTGCCATCTCGCGGATAAGACGTAGCTAAATTTGTAACTGCTTTATGCCTATTGTTTAGTACGCCATCTCGCGGATTAGACATAGCTACATTCCGTAATGCATTGATCCTATTGTCTCTTACTGCCATCTCGCGGATAAGACATANATGTCATCTCTATTTCTAATATAAGGCTATTCAATCACCTGCACTGTGGAGGCTGCTGGATGCAAACGTGAACAACAGGAAGAAGTCTGAAGAGGATCAATGCAAACTTGCATCCGTAACAGGCATGTAACTATACTGTACTTGCATTAAATGCGATCAACATCACACTATTTGTGATAGAAAGCAAATCACTTCATATAAAATATCTAAATGTCGTCAAATATCATATCTAGTTCAATATATTAAGTAAAATAGGATTATTATTCAATTTCTGTACGAAAAAAGAAGAAATGACGAGACAATTATGACGCATTTGTGATAAAAAACCACTAGAGAACAACCTAAGTCCCGCAAAGAGCGGTAGAGAGCAGATAATCTCTCTATCGCCTCCCTGTGGCATTCGCTGAGTTGTAACCTAGGCAACACTGTTCCAATTGTCAACTACTGCCATCTCGCGGATAAGACATAACTGAATTTGTATCTGCATTGACCTATTGTCTATTACACCATCTGGCGGATTAGAAAAAGCTACATTCGTAATCCATTGATCCTATTGTCTCTTACTGCCATCTCGCGGATAAGACATAGCTGAATTTGTAACTGCTTTGTGCTCATTGTTTAGTACGCCATCTCGCGGATTAGACATAGCTACATTCCGTAATGCATTGATCCTATTGTCTCTTACTGCCATCTCGCGGACAAGACATAGCTGAATTTGTATCTGCATTGTCCTATTGTCTAGTACGCCATCTCGCGGGGGGGGGGTAGCTACATTTCGTAATGCATTGATCCTATTGTCTCTTACTGCCATCTCGCGGATAAGACATAGCTGAATTTGTATCTGCATTGTGCCTATTGTCTATTCCGCCATCTCGCGGAATAGACATAGCTACATTCGTAATCCATTGATCCTATTGTCTCTTACTGCCATCTCGCGGATAAGACATAGCTGAATTTGTATCTGCATTGTGCCTATTGTTTAGTACGCCATCTCGTGGATTAGACATAGCTACATCTCGTATTGCATTGATTCTATTGTCTCTTACTACCATCTCGCGGATAAGACATAGCTGAATTTGTATCTGCATTGTGCCTATTGTCTAGTACTCCATCTCGCGGATTAGACATAGCTACATTCGTAATGCNGCATTGTGCCTATTGTCTAGTACGCCACCCCCCCCCCCCCCCCTAGCTACATTTCGTAATGCATTGATCCTATTGTCTCTTACTGTCATCTCGTGGAAAGGACATAGCTGAATTTAAATCTGCATTGTGCCTATTGTCTAGTACGCCCCCCCCCCCCCCCCCCCTAGCTACATTTCGTAATGCATTGATCCTATTGTCATTTACTGCCATCTTGCGGATAAGACTTAGCTGAATTTGTAACAGCATTGTGCCTATTGTCTAGTACGCCATCTCGCGGATTAGACATAGCTACATTTCGTAATGTATGATCCTATTGTCTCTTACTGCCATCTCGCGGATAAGACATAGCTGAATTTGTAACTGCATTGTGCCTATTGTTTAGTATCGTCATATCTTATTTTTTTGGCATAGAAATTAAATAATAATCCTAATTCAGTTAATATATTGAACTAGATATGATATTCAACGACATTCAGATGTTTTATATGAAGTGCTTTGCTTTCTCTCACCAATAGTGTGATATTGAACGCATTTAATGCAGGTACAGTATAGTTACATTGCTGTTACGGATGCAAGTGGTAAGCGTTAAGTGTATAGTTGTAAACTATTTGTATTATTAAGGGTTGTTCAACTCTTGGTCACTCGTTACCGCCGTCCCGAAATAGGTATTTAAGTTTCGAAATGGATTTTACCCGGCTTAACCTATTTCAATCGAGCTAATTTTTTTTAGGAATGTTAATTTATGTATTACGTCTCATATGTGCTAATTTCAGCGTGATTAGATCATTAATTAATGATTTAATCATTAATCATTTATTTATAAGCCATAGGTGGATTAAAAATTTCCAATCGCTAGATGTCGCTGTGGGATCATTTATAACTATTCAGGGAAGTGAAAACTTCCAACCGCTAGATGGCTAAGTACAATCGAGGCCTAAAAATGAACTTCTATTCGTTCAATCACGCTAAAATTAGCACATATGAGACTTAATACATGAACTAACATTCCCTGAAAAAATTGGGTCGATTAATTCAGGTTAACCCTGAAAAAATCTATTTCGAAACTAGCATACCTAATTGGGGTCAGCCGTAACGAGTGATCCCGCTTGATCGCCCTGCGGGGTCGCCACCCTCAGTTTTAGGAACCCTGATTTAGATAAAGAACGTAATAAGATGTTGTTAATAGAAGAAAACATCTAATATTTAATTTAGAGACTATGATTTAAGTCCCATTTCTGTCGATATCGTTACTTCCTGGTAAAGTCAGTCATGCGTGAAAGGTCACCAGGTAAATTTCGTCGTAGACCGTGTTTTTATTTTATTGCGGCTATTGTCTTCGATATCATTTATTGATCATCTATTGTTATTTAGAGACTAGAATATCACAAAGAAATCGTGTCTGAAGAGGGCATTGTGTATTAGGATTACGTGTTACAAAGGCTCGATTGAATATATGATATGATTGTAAGTACCTAGACAGCTTATATTCCTGTATACGTGTCGGTGAACTGGCTGTGATGAATCACCGCGTGTTATACACATCTCCACGTAACGTTATGTATACGTTCTTGAAAAGTAAGATTTGAAAGTGAAGTAAAACGACATGGAAAGAAATTAGCTTCAAGCACATTCAGATAGACAGTACACGTTTAGCAGTTATTGTAACAAGGATAAATAATTTTTGCCATGCAGAAAGTGTACTATTGCTATCAACTCTGAACCAAACGTTTCCTGGTGGAGCTGATGACGCATCTCATACAGATCTTACTAAAGTTTGAAATAATAAACAGTTTTCTGAAAATTCCCCTTATCTGGATGCTTAATGGTCAGTTATTGCAATCAGTCAAAAGTTTAAGGTTTTCTTACTTCTTTATTACTCTTTCCACTGTTATGTTTCTAATGATTATATTCTTATATTATCAGCCAGATTAATACCACAATGAGTTAATAATAAAACCATTCAGCCAATTGTAAACCGAACACAATGGAGAACGGAGCCTGTGCTCTACCGGTTGGATTTGATGATCACATCATGGCGTTGGAAGGGATAAAACTCATGTTAAACAATGGCTTTAAAGAATCTGAAATGCTATTCAATAAATTTAAGCAAGTGAGCCCACAAATGAGCGCCGGTTCTAGTTTTTTAAGTTTTCTCAATGGTTTGATGACATTCGAAGATGAAAAACTGGCATTGGCAGTCAGCGAATTGAAATTGACACAGAAAGTTTGTTCAGTGGGAGACGAAACTTTCGCGTCCATCAAAACGAAGTTTATGAAAAAGGCTAACCAGAAACCACCACCCACACTTGCTACAACTTTGCAAAACAAGATCATTGCTGCAGATTGTCATCTTTATCTTGCTCTTATATCGTTCATACATCAGGACATATCCGGCTACCTAAAAGGAGGCTGGATTTTAAGGAAGGCTTGGAAGATATACGAAAAACTTTATGAACAAATAAATGCGTTGTATAAGCTCTCCCAACTGAGCCAAAGCAGAGATCCTGCTGCGGAACAGAACGGAAAATTAAACCAGGAACAGTCGAAACTTCACGAACAGCTCAAACAAATCCCGCCTCCGACCCTGGAAAGACTTCACGGTTCTGTAAGTTTCGGCTTTGGTCTTTTCAACCTTTGCGTGTCCCTCATTCCGCAGAAACTCCTGAAGGTCGTTAACCTCATCGGTTTCCACGGTGACAGGGACATAGGGCTCTCATCCCTTAAGAGTGCGAGCGAAAGCGAAGACATGAAATCACCGTTGGCGATGCTGGCTCTCCTTTGGTACCACACTGTGGTGAGACCATTTTTTGCGGTGGACGGCGAGCGATCAGATCTCGGTATACCTGAAGTAGAACAAATCATGGAGAAAAATGAAGTGATATATCCTAAGTCGTCATTTGTCCTCTTCTTCAAAGGCCGGATACAAAGATGCAAGCGTAACATGGAGGGGGCTCTAGAATCCTTTCAATTTGCTTATGATTCTGCTTCAGACCAAAGAGAGCTACAATTGTTATGTGGTCACGAAGTCGGTTGGTGTAGTTTGATGCAGCTCGATTGGCAAAGAGCTTTCACTCATTTTGATATGTTGCGAAACGAATCAAAATGGTCTGTGTGTTATTATACTTACCTTGCGGCGCTCGCATGCGGAATTTCGGGCGACCTTTTACTAAGCACACAGCTTTTTGCAGAAGTTCCCAAAACCATGAAAAGAAAGGATAATCAACTTGAGCAGTTTATTGTGAGAAAAGCTAAAACACTTCAAAAAGTTCCTGTTACCTATGAATATCTCTTGCTTTATATATTAGAACTTCTCTATCTCTGGAGGGCTTTGCCGAATTGCACAGATGACTGCCTTAAAAAAATGCTAGCGGAGTGCGAAAAAATGACCTCTAAGGAGCTGGCGGGCTTGAAAAATCTCGTGCTAGGGGGCATTTACAAAGCACTGGGTGTAAACGACAAGGCGATGCAATATTTTCAAATTGCTATGGGAATCTCTGACAGGGATTTCGAGGACGGTCACATAGCACCGTACGCTTGCTTTGAAATCTCTTCTCTAATGATGGAGGTGACCCATACCAAGGTCAAAGGTTACGAACTTTTGAAGCAATGCAAGGATAGTTTCGAAGGTTACGATTTTGAAAACAGACTGCATATGAGGATACATGCAACAGAGCATAGGATAAAAAAGAATAATCTTTGAAGACGAGTAGATTAGTTTAATTTGAGTTTTTCTGTTTTAAAATTGTTATTTGCACAACTTAGCTCTATACCTTATCCATATTCACTACTTTCGATTATATAAATCTAACTAAACTAAAATGCATACAAATTACAGTAGACCAGAGTTCAAGCCCATATTCTTTCCTTTCTAATCCAAGGTTTCCTCAATTCCTTCTCGTTTTATGAAGTTTATGATGCTAGTTATATATATACATATACTTTTACAGGATTAATTATTGAACCTACAGAGTGCATGGGAAACCTATGGGAATCACGAGTGTTATGATCAGTGGCATATCTGCGGTAAAAAGCACGCCCATCTTCTAGACAATTTCACCATAACATCAGTTCAAATATACAAATCAAATTAATCTTATCATCATCTTATTATCACATGACCACAGTCAACATTCTTGCTAGAGGATAATCTCTGTCAGAGCCATTATCCTTTTCAGATACAAAGAAAGATTTCTAATGATATAGCTTCCTGGGAATGTAATTCTTTCTTGTATATATAAATTATATTTATGAAAAATTCTTGAAATTCTTCTTCCACTTTATATCATAAGTATTCTAGATCCCTTTTAGAAGCAATTGTTCCATTATTAGAAGCCTTAGATAGTATGAAAACTAACAATACGTAAAGCAATAATTGAAAGGTATTTTATCTGTAATAGCTGAATTGTTTTCTTTTTATATTGTTAGCATCTTCGCAGACAATTTTCTAATTCTTTCATCACTGTATATGTATGTATGCATGAATGTATGTTAATAGCATTAATTGCTGTCTGTTTCAAACCACACACGCATCCTGTTCCAGAGACAGCGTAAGAATGCGTTCAACAGCATCCTGTATATTCTCTGCTTATAGAAAGATTTATTATATTTTTATCTTTACTTGGATTGAATAATTTTTTTTATTGTTGAATGATTATATACTTTATATAAGCCTTTGCCCATAGTTTGGTGTTGCACCGATTGCATATGTATATCAACATTCCAGCACACTTATTTATAATCATCTTTGCAGTTCATTCTGTACCATATCAAAGTGATATTCAACACGACAAGTATAATAGTTATAGGTTACAGTAGCTTTGATTAGTTGTGGTGTTCGCTATGCAATCGTTATAGTTTTCATAGGCTAAAAGAAATGCCTAGTAGAGTTTTACGTGAATAAACCCTGGGCGATAATTCGGAGAATATAAGGAATGCAAACTTTATTTACAAATAAACGTTTATGGGCTCATAAATGGGGAATTGAGGATTCCTCTTAATAAAAAGTTGCGTTAGAGATGTGAACAGCTGTTCTATTTCATCGGAATTCAATGTAGAATATTCGTGGTTTTATTGTGTCTCGTTTGTATTTTAATTTCTCTGATGCTTGGTGATCGAAACTTTTTGGCGTTTTTCGAAAGTATTCATTCACAGAAAACACCGTTATCTTCTTTATTGTCATTTACTATTTTTTGCCGTTCGCACAAGTTTAGCATTTAAATAGCTACCTACTTTCACCATAGAATGATATTAAAAAACTTCTATAAACCAAGTGTTTGTAAAACTATCCTGTTTCTGAGATATCCCTCGTATGTATTATCTCCGGTTACTTATTCTGCAATATTAATACTGAGACCAGTAGTCATCAAAGGCCCTACGGAGCCTTAAAAAAGTTGTACACTGACATATTTTCTCTGGTCAGGTTGCTTATGGACTTGAAGAGTCCTAGGTTATGAATGAGGTCATCTTGGCCATAGGGAGCTTTGCCTCTCCGACATATTTTCTTTTTGTAAGGTCTCTCATGGACATGATAAAGTTTGATGATGTATCTATAACTGATATAACTGAGCATACTTGTTAGGACACTACTAATCTGAGAGAACCTTTACTTTATTCAACTTTTATGTATAAACATATTGCCAATGCGGTATTTAGATCGAGGAATATCGTCGGTACAAACAACTGTCACAATTTTCATTGATATTTTTAATGTTCAGGAATCCTGAGCTGTGTCCGTCTCCATAGCAGCAGTTTCCGTAGCATTGGCACTCTCCGTAGCAGCGTCCAGTGTGTGGACAGGGAGTCTACTGGGACCATAGAGAAGTATGTATGCGATATGCCAGTCACCACCACCCGATAGTTTCAGGATATCTTCCGCCAATACTGGAGATATCTTGTCATCATCACACTTAAGCCATTCGTCTAAACAAAGGGAAAAGCAAGGTTTATTGTTACGTTTTTTACAGATCTAGTTGGATGTCAAGGTATTAAAGCCGGTCTGGAAATTTTAACTTTTAATTTTAATAACTTGTACACATTTCCACCACTGTATTAAAGGGTTAATAATTCTTACCTCCCTTTTTCTTCACCCATCCCACATAATGTCCCGACGAACTAGAACGTCCCTGATGCGTAATAATGCTCTGCAACTCGTAGAATCCGCTATTGCATGATCCTGGGTCTAAAACAATGCAAAAGGTGATGATATTCAGTCGAAATAAAAGGACACAGACTGACAATAATCACTACTATTTGACACTGCAAAACATCAATCCAGTTAAGGTGCTGTAATCTAGGTATTTATGTAGCATTTACTGAATTATATACCACTTTGGAATAAATAATTTTGGGTCAGTCTTGTTTACATCAATATCTTTGTTGCAAATTAATTAGCTTCATAAACCTCTGAAAACAATCAATAAATTTAGGAAGGTTTGCTCCTATAGTATCTACCTTATTTGGGGGCCTTGGTTAGGGTATTTCTTTTTTGCATTATTTTTAGAGATAGATTCCAACTCGATCCCCGAATAATAAAGTAGATCATATTTAATATGGACAATACCATTTTCAAATTCAAATCTTTCGTATTGTACATCCACTGATTCTTCCTCCTTCTTTTTCAGTTTTACAACTCCCTCCGACTGCATCTTCATCGCTGCTTTCTCCTGGTTCTTCCTCTCCTCTTCGGCTTCAAATTTATCCCTCATCGGTTTCAATTTCGCTTGTAATTCAGGAGCGCAAAGCTCGTAAGCGTCGAAGGTCATCGGGAATTTCACATCCTGAAAGTTGTCTCAATGTTAAATGTTTTTAAAATGAAAATTTAATTTTCATCCAATTCTAACCTTGAGAATTTTTGCGTTTATGTTGCCTTTTTCCTTGAAGAAGAAACGAACCATCTGGATGCAGAGATATGCTGGCAGTCGGCTTATTTTATTCTGAAAAACAAGATCATCTGTCGTAGACTTACAAAAAATTGAAGTATATCTACGGTTCATGTTTCATATTGTCGAATTTACAGGAAAATAATTTCTATTTCGTTCACTTCTGCAAGATACTGCTTTGCTCATAGTTTAGACAAGTTGTTTATGGGTGTAGGAGTTATATAACTCTGATATATTAGTAATATGAAAAGGTAGATTAAATTAAATTTATACGTTTCTCTGATATTTTGCGTCACGATCCAGCGTAGGCGACGACTTCGTTATTTCTTCTGTCAGTTTGGTTTTTATTCCCGTCATCAGATATTTCACATCATGTGAAATGAAACAGTTCAACTGGAGCGAATTCTCAGTTGATTTGGTTTCAGTTTCATCTTTTGCCTCTTCGTCAATGCATTTCAATCTGCATGGAAAAAATAGAATGATTACTGAAAGTAATATAGCAGTAATGATTTGAGAACTTTTCTTACGTGACATCATATTTAATTCCAAAATATTGTCCAATCACATCTTTCTGTCTGCCAGAATCTTCTCTTTTTAGATTCATTTGAAGGATTCTCATGAACTCCATCAGACATTCATTTGCATCCTTTGGAAGAAAGATGCAGCAGTTATTATTGGGAATTTCTCAGAAAGAAAATTTACTCCCGAATAAAAGCGTTGAAGAATTAGTACAAGGTGAAATGCGAATGGAACCTGTTGTGTAAAATGTCCTTCATCATTTTTTTCAGCGAATTGTGGACACTGCATGCGAAGAAGTTGCAGCAAGAGGAATGGTGGAATTTCAGTTTGCGTTTTCTCATCCATCTGCTTGTAGAGGTCTCGGAGAGATGCCGTTATCGGTCCACTGAGTTCGGATGCTTGTGGCGTATTTCGACCTTGGTAACTGTAAGACAAAATTTACATTATTTTTGAGAATCATAGGGTTAAATTCTAGATCATAGGAATGGATCAAATTACATATCACGCCATTTCCTATACACATATACCTTCTTACATTGTCTTTCAAAAATAGAAGAACCACAACGATTAAAAGAAATTTATTGAATTAAATGAAGGGGACCAAAGTGCTTCACCTCAGTAGTGCTTGCTTCAATTCAGGAATTGTTTTCAGAAGTTGAATAGTTGAATTCATGTAACAGGTGTTCCCTAGATTTTCAAGGCCAGTTGCAAGATCCATCTTAACAGTGAAAATAAGTATTAAGCATTCATCTGACCAGTAATATGGGGAGTAAATAGATACTTACTGCAGATACTAGCTCTGATTCACTCATGTCTTCAAGGAAAACTGTTTTCTTCACTGGTTCTTTAGGTAATTCTTCAGCAGTTCCCATCATGAGCAATGTGATACCCTGAATAAGAAATAACAGGACTAAAAAATTTGTAAGAACAGGCTAAAAAATTCGGTAAAGGTTGCACAACATTTTTCAGCTTCGCTTTCTCCCAGCTGTCCTTGATGACAATTCCTTTCAACATAACTTTCTGACGATCGGGAGGAACCATTGTCATGGTGAACAACTGTGCTTTGAAGACTACAGGTGGTTCATCGGTGGACAATTCCATTCCCTTGTACGTTTCCTTTCCCCATTTAACGTTAACTAAAGAGAAAATCGTGATTAGATACACATCAGTTAAATGGCCTTCGAGACGCAAAAACTGCTCACTTACCGGTAAATACAGGCATTTTCAGCTAAATTACTCAAATCGACAGAAAAATTAATACTATTTAAGCAACATTAACCTAAAAACACCCAAATAAATTCAAATTTAGATTTAAGTTTTGCTGAATAATGGTTTGGAATCGAAGCAATGTTTGTGGTGATGTCAAAGTTCGAATGTTCTGGGTCAAATATTAAATATTTTCGTTACAGCGATGTCAAATGTCGTGTGCAGTGACCGATGAAATTGAATTCAAGGCGCGAGTGTGAAAATAAAACAAACGTCGACAAATGAGCAGCAGTAATTAATGGAAATTTGTCAAGAAGAAAAGAATTTATTCCCAATTGAAAGCATTGATGGACTAATAAAGTTTTTCGAGTCACATCTCAACAATAAAGGTGCGAACATCGAGCCGAATTTAGCGCTGCTTTCGATTATACTTGGCTATGTTGAATATCGTCTTACGCTGTCGAAGATCGGTGATCAAAGCAGCAGTAGCGCTGAATCTGATGCGGAATTGACCGGCAAAAAGAAAAATGTACCGGGAACAACCAATGTAAGATATATAAATGAATAAAAAGTATTTGTAGAGTAACAATAATGGACAAGACTAAAACCAGCTTGATCTTAACCTACAGACTGCAGATTTAGAAAGGATCTCTTGGAGGAAGAATGAAATTAAATGTCCAGAAAATGATTTCTACTGGTCCAATCGTGTTGAAAATAACAGAAAATCTTTCTCATAACCTTTTCTTCATTCTGTGAAAATATTTAGTCCATTGCATTACTCTATGTTGAGAAATTTCACCAATAATAAATCATTCCTCATCAATATGATATTTTGTTTTGGTTTCAGGACACGACAGCAGTTACCACTGAAGCAGAGCAAGATGAAGGCCATGAATATTTCCCCAAAATTGAGCTTGATATTGTTGAACCGCTCTATCAGAAATTTTCAATTCTAATGAAAGGACTTGTTGACAAAAGCTTATCAGAACACACAACAGATAAAGGATTTGCAACAAGGATTCTATGCAAAAAAGTAATCTAAAATATACTAAAATTTATACTCAGTAACAGTAACCAGTGTACCGATTATAATGAAACTTCTTTCATTCTGTTTGTATTCAGATCTCAGTGTGATGAGAAAATATTGCATGTTGTTATTATTTCTTAGTTTTATCGTCATGTTTTATATTTTCAGGTCAGTGATATACTTTGGAATCGGTTGAATCCTCATTATCACAAAGATAAACCTCACATACAATCATTGTACAGTTTCCTCATAGGTGAGTAGTAGATCAGAGGTTGGATTCAGCAGAAATTCAGTCAGTGATCAAAGAACCTGTTGTCAGGCACCTCTGTTCTGACGTTGGTATTGTTACCATTATCATGCGAATTCATTCAAATTCTCAAAGATCGCTTTTGATTCCTACCCCAAAGTTTGCTGAGACGAAAATTAGAAAGATCTTCTTAAGAGTGATTTAAATCTGATACATCTTTACTCTTTTATAACTTTTCAGGATTTTAGATAATATTATAAGACTTGTGGTGATCATTTCGATCATTTCGAATTCTATACTATTATTTTGATTCATGCCTGAACGAAACTTGGAAAGAAAAATGTGTAGAATGACGTTTGAGACAACCTGTATTGTATTGTAATCTTAACATTAATTGCTTTTTCTTCAGGGAGACAACTCGATTGTTTTGGTCTTGCGTTTGTCGTAACTGCCAGTTGTCAGATTCTTCAATACAACAATGTCCATATGGTATTAAGCGAAGATCACGCTTGGGTCTCGCACGGGCACAAAGAGGAAACGGAGATAACTTGGCATGGGAAAGGAACGGAGGACAAACGAGGATATTCCCTCAATGAAACAAATAGTGAAAAGGTAAAAGATCCTTCACTTATTGGTTGGGAGAGATTACAAATTAAAAAAAATTTTCAACGCTATTCGAGTTCGTATTATACTATTACTGTGTTTTCATTTCTAGAGCTGGGTCTATTTGAGTGGGAACACGATGAAATGCAGCAGAATGGAAGAAATCGCAGCGATGATCGTTGCAATCAATCCAGCTATTGATCTTCATTCAGAAAGCCAACAATTATTCAGCATACAGTTCCGACTTCTTGAGTTAATGTATAAAATGGGTGCACTTGATAGGTAAGTAATACATTTGATTAAGTAATGTATTTTATGGTGTAGCTGAGCTGGTCCAAAGACTTGATAATTTTCAACCCTATTACAGTGAATCCGAATTCTCATTATTTCTTGCCTCGAAATACACTTTATTTCAGTATTTTTCCCTCCGTGCAGATATCCAATGGGACTTGGTCTTCTTGCCGATCTGGTAGAGTCTTCTCCCAACTCTCAACTTCCCAATCCTGAATCTCTTCATCTCCAGGCCGTAAAATGCAATGAGGAGCAATACAGCAATCATCATGTGTACCCATACTGTTCCCAAGGTCATTTTTATTCTCGAAAAGGTCAAACGAAAAAAGCTATCAAATGTTGGTCGCAAGCCGCACAGGTGCTAGCGAGGTATATTATGAAGAATTGTGTTGTAAGAGTCGAAGAGTTTTTTAAAATTGATTGGATTAAACTGGTTTCTTGTTTGCTAGTTACAATTACACAAGGGAAGATGAAGAAGTTTACAAGGAAATCATGGAGATTGCAGGAGAACTTATTCCTCAAGCAATGAGGACAGATCCGAATGTGAACGAAGATCGGGAATGTTTCATGGACCTTATAAGGTTGTTAAAAAATGTTTTTCTAATAGCCAGGCAGGAAGTATCACCTTTAAGTACCAGGGACAAAATGATGCAGTTGGAATTTGCTGTAGAAAATTCTCTCATTCCTTCTGCAGTATAAAGTTGCTTGAAAAAGCTAATGCAAAATAATCACTAGAATTCATGTCTTAATATAATTTTAATTTAAGATTTATATTACATTTTAGATTATACGATGGCATATGCTTGTGGGAAGAAGGTAGTCCCACACCTGTACTGCATTCATGGTGGGCAAAATACTTCACGCAGTCGCTCGGACATTTCACGAGCGAAGTTCGAGAATCATTTGCTCGTACAGATAACGATTCTGATAATGAAGATAACCAGTAAGTTGTGATCTATGTATTATGGAGGTTGAGAAATATTATTCACAGCATAGAATTCTAGAATGTCCTGAACAAGATTGACTTTATGATCTCTTGGCTCCATTTGGAAACATTTTTCCAGGACTCGAAGTTCAGTAGCAGACTAGGTCTGCAAAATGGCCTCGGCATCCTACACCTAGTAGGTGGCCATCCTAAAAGAAGGATAAGTTTCATGAGACTTATTAAATTACCATAGTGGTGGCCATAAACCTCCAAAAAGGAGAACACTGCATAGCTCTACATGTACATAGGTACCATATCATACATATACAGTGCCTTCAATATGGATGCATAAATGTTACTGTTAATGTTAAAGATGACAATTCAAAATAGGGGGAGGAATGGGGATCGTGAGGGGGGTTGACCTGGGACTCTACAGAACCATTGATATAACGGAAATTGGTCATGAGAATGGAGAGGAGAGGGATGTCACTGTCACTGTAACTGGTTTGAATCCGGTCTATAAAATACCATTATTTTCTTCCCTGTGCACTAGGGAAATTGCGAAAGACACTTCATCACGCAAGTCCAAGAGACACAGCATGAAACTACAAGGAAGTCAGCCGGAGATGAAGAGGGTTGAAGATGAAGCCCCACCTTCGCTGCTCGGGGTCAAGAGTGTGAAAATGCGGGGTCTTGAAGAGCTCCTGGTCTGTGGCAAGAAAATAAACAGTCACGCAGTAAGTCTCCAACTCACAGCGCAATCGCAAGTTCATTTTGTTAAAAGGAGATCGAATGTGAGCGATTATTCGATCGAGTATTCGGACAGAGGAAAACGGCAAAAGAGACTCTGAGGATCTTCTCGATCGAGTATTGAGACAGAGGAAGAAGGCAAAAGAGACTCGAGCATCTTCTTCCTTTAGAAAAAGTTTACCTAATCTTGATAAAGATAGACCACCGATTTTTCTGCAGCCTTGCAAGATTATCAGTAGTAAACCTTTATAAATAGCGGGTACCACAAAAAACTTTCTTTAAGCTGTCATGCCCTTAGCGAAAGAGGAACTAGAGCAGGATTTTCCAAGTTTTTTATTTTAGAAATTCATTTTTTGTTTAATATTTCTTCAACTCGAAACAAAAAACTCCTTCTTTTTCAACTCTGACAATCCTACGAACACATTTCATTTCATCATTGACTCTTTTAATACAGAGAATGAACAAACAATAATAATGATAAACCGAGAACCATCGAATTACTACATATTGCGTGTGTAATATTTGTTGTAATCTATAAGAAGCAGAAACTGTGCAAGATGTGGATTACATTGCTGGTTGCAAATAGCCGACAATGTGTGAAAAAGCAAAGCTGAATTTCGATTGAATTCTGTTGACAACTGTTTCACTTGTTCATCCGTTGCTTTCTTTGCTTCGGGCGTTACAGACTCGGGAGAATTCGTAATGACTTCACAAAATTGCTGGCAGACTTCGAGGACACCTGGTGGCAAAAATCGGGGTTCATGAGAGAAACACAGTAGTACAGGTAAACTCCTCCTCACTCCTCATATAAAGCTGATGCTTGGTAATTTATAATACTCTCGTGGACAAAAATAATCTTTATGCAATAGTTAAAGATAGTTTTCAGGTCTCTGGTCGTTAAGTGAGCAGTATGTTTACCGAGCAATGCACTTTATGTCCAGTTCATTGGAACGGAGCCTAGTCTTTCAATGAGGAGTACCAACCAAAAAATGTAGGGATTAGAGAATCAGTAAAACTTTTTAACATTATTTAGTATTTTAGCTAATCTACTGCTTGCTGGTTGCAAAACCGATATCTGTAATACTTCAACTCACGAATTAGAATTCTGAAGACCGGCGTGGAAAGCATGAAACATTGTGCAAGTAAAGCAGTGAGATAAAGATCATGAGCTATGACAATTTGTTCAAAGTCCTGTGAAGTTGGCTCACGAATCTTTGAAAGCAGATTTGAAAAATGGGATTCTAATACATCTGCCTGTAAGAGATTATAAAGTTATAGATATCAGAACGTTTTAACATTACTAATGAACTAAGAAATGCTGTAGAATTAATGTAGCCTTACCTGAAGATAGTATTGCAGGCTATCAACTAGGTGACTCATATTCATTCTAATTGTCAAATTTGCAACGTTTCTTCTCGTGACATCACCGTCATCAATCAAACTGCACTTGGCTCGAACCTGGAGAGCCCATACATTTTGCAGAGCCATTTGCGTACGACGAACACGGAGCAAGAACTTGAAGAGTTTTTCGTACTTTGAAAGAACAGATGGTGTGAATATGATATGCAGAGGCCAGCTGACCTTGAATGACATTCCGACCAGCGACCAAGTGTCCACCGATTCTAAGATTCCCGAAGCGTCATAGGAATAATTTGATGGTTGTTCTTGCTGTCTTTCACCTGTAAGGTATGTAACACATATTTAAAAAACTAGGGATATTTTACTTAGTTAAGTTGTTAATTTAGGACTATTTTTCAGGTAACAAGTAATTACCAGTTTGGCCAGGACAGTACCAGTTTGAGGGGTCTGAGGTGAAGTAGATTTACTGGTAAGTCAACATGTTTTATATGGACCATAAGTAGGCTTATTGATCACCCTGGTTTGAGGGGTCTATTCCAGTGTCTTATGCGGTTTACTAATTTGCCCGGTTTACATTAAATTATTCCAGATCTTGATGAAAAAACTGAGGGATATGAATATGATATAACTATGTTATGGGACTGATTGATCCTCGTTTCACAATAAGCAGCGCCTACTGTATTTTAAAAATCAGTTGAAATTCTGTGCTGTATTTCCGACCTATAACCAACGAGAAATTTTGAATCTCTCCGTCCTCCTCTAGCTGGACTTTTACAGCCGATCTTCGAAACGCCTGATTGAGATCATACTCCGTTGTTTTTGTCGGAAGTTTTCGAAGAACGACAGAAGCTTCTTCAATCAAAACGAGAAAGAGTTCTCCGAGACCAAGAAGATAGAAATCTTTCAACATCATTAGATGAGAAACAAGTTTGGCTTTAACCACACAAAGATCCCAAAGTTCTTTTGCAACAGTCGATCTAATTTTATCCAATGTCTTTTCTAAATCTTGCAAATCAAATCTTTTTCTCTCCATGAGCTCCTGAATGTCTCTCATGAACTCAATCTCTTTCTCCTGCAGGATCCCTTGCTCCCGTTTCCCCATGACTTCGGAAGTCATCCCATCTCCTGCCTGAAGGGCCAGCTTCTGTTTCCCTACAAAAGTCGGGTTCTCCTGGTAAAGATCCCACTCGAAAAGATGAAGAGAGGACCCTATGAATAGGATGATGTCTGCGTCTCGGTATGGGATGAAATTCGGAAGCATTTCTGCTCGGATGTAAAAGGATTCTGTGGTTGGAGGGTCTAAAATTCACAAATTCATGTTAACATATATACATGTGGAGTATAATGTCACCCCCTCCACTCTAGTAGTAAAAGAATCTTCATCACTATTACCAGATGAAGAAGGAACCTCCAGCGCAGACACGATAGAATCGTTTTGATTTTGTTCCTGAACTTTTGCAATGAAAAATTCACCATGACGATCTATCAACAAACCGTGCAAAAGCCAGTTGGAGAGTTGACGATACAAAACAAGAAGTACACGTTGTTGAATTTTGAGCATTGAATTAAGAACCAGCTGATTTCCGGATTGAACCTGTTGGAAAGTTTGAAGTTGACCATCAATATTTCAAGTTAGAATTACAAACTACTACTACAAAATAGTTTGGTATTCCAGCTCTTTCAAATCTGTAATTTCTATTCCTATACTGGTATGTACATCAGTAGTACATAATTATCAATTTTTTACTTATCAATCCAAGGGAGCCTATACCAGGGACCTTGTCGTAAAGCAACAATCAAGGATAATACATAATATTATCTGTACCAATATTTTGAGTATGTTTCTGCGAACTGGCATAGTCAGTTTAATAATCATTCATGTTTAGGAATACCACACACCGCTCTGTGAACAACGGATAAAATCTGGCATCCATGACACTTCCGTGACTTGACAGTTGAAATGAGGTCGTGGAGAGCATCGAAGAGCAGATGATATTTCTCAGTCGAATGCATGACGTGCATGAATGTGAGTAATGAATCGCTCAAAATTTCTTTTTCTATTTTTAAGATATCTTCGTAGTATCCGTCCAACACTGACTGAAGTCCATAGCAGAAAGACTGGAAATAAAAGGTAAAAGTTGAGACTTTCATATTTCTAATATTATCCCTAAATAGAGGATGTCTAATCCCAACCAGGGCACCAGAGCAAATTTGAACCCTGTACGATTTTTGGGGAGAAATCTTGAGTGGACACAAAGGGAAAAACAGACCCTTGTTAAGTACTAGATTGATTTAGGACAGATTTTGGCGGCCTCTCATATAATTCAATTCATCAACTGTTGCACAAACTATTATGAAGCAACTATGCAGTGTCTGGAACACAATACTTTTTGTATACAGTTTATGTATTTCCCAACATGAATGAATGGTAAAGCAACCCGGTGCTACAATACCACCTGTACCTGCAAGTAACATCCATGGAACAAACCATCTGGAAATCTTTCTTCGCCTTTCTCATATAACGTTCCACGGTGAGTTTCTGTAAACTTTTTGAATGCTATGATACGACTCGAAAGGTGAAGGATCCGGTTCAAGGCGGCTTCTTTACTGGGAGCGAGGAACGGTAATCCAGGAACCACTCTCACTTCGCCTGAAGTTGTTTCTTTAAATATATCTCCAGGGAAGCCTTGCAATGCAAATATCAGATCGTGCAACATACTGCAGTAAATAACTTAAACTGAAAAAAGACAAGGTAAGTACAAGCAGGTTATATGCAACTATTTTATTACTTTTTATTTATAAGCACGAAATTATTTAATATTCATGTGGGCATGATCAGTGCAACTAGCATAGACAAATAAGAGACACCATTTATTCGCAATCAATATCTATTAAACCAACACGATAAAGAGTTTTTAATTTCTCAACGATTTCAATATCATTCAAATGATTTTTCCAGTTTTTCGGATTCTCTCGAACGTCCTCAAGAATTTTCACTATTTTTGTGTCAGTCATTATCTTCCCTATTTCAGGATCTGTGAGCGCTCGTTCCCGGATATTTTTAGGAGCGTTTCTCTGTTGATAATCTTCAGTGAGACACCGGTAATTTCCTTTCCTTGCTTCTTTGTTTTTCGGCTCAATTTCCAGAGCTTTTTGATATACTTCTATAGCACTGTCGTAATCTTGAAGCAGTTCTAAAATAATATAAAACTTTACTTAACATTACCACAAGTTAAGAACCCAGGTACGAAGGCGGTGGTAGTTCTCACTTACCTAACACAGATCCTTTCAATACGTAACCTTCATCAGAATTTGATTTGAGTTTTATCGCTGCGTTACAATCGATCAAAGCTGATTCATAATTTTTCATCTCAACATAGACTTTAGCCCGCTTCAAGTAAAGCTTGTTGTCATTTGGGTTACGTCTGATCGCTTCAGTGTAATACTCCACCGCCTTTGTCTTTTCCCCTGATTCGAAAGCCTCGTCTCCCTTGTTTTCCTCTTCGATAGAAAGCTTCGGATTAACATAGGAAAGTTTCTTAAGCTCAATTATCTCTTTTTCACAAATCAAAATTTTTCCTGTGATTTCCCGGGATTCGCTTTCCTTCAGCGAATTCCTGAAAAATTCCATCGCTTCCTCGAAAAGTTTTTCCTTGAAATACGAGTTACCGATTCGAGCGAACGCTTTGGCTATGAACGATTTTTCGGCGTTGTACTTTCTACCGACAGAAATCGCGGTAAGGCAGGTTTCCCTGCATAGTTCGTGTTTACCTTGCTCGAAATATACAGCAGCTTTGTTACTATAGAACGTAATGTTAGTGCCAACCAAAGTAATTGCCTTATCGTAACATTTCAAAGCTTCAGCAAACTCGCGTTTCCGATAAAAAGCATTACCAAGGTTCTTTTCTGCAATGGCCTTCGACTCAGCAGTAATTTTTTTATCACTATCCTCCGTCTCACCCATTTTTGCGTTACCTTAATATCCCCACTAAGACCTGGGACAGATTCCCAGACCAGGAACATGAATTTCAAATAGTACTTTACCTCCACCTTGCGGTAGCCATTTTACTTGCTTGAAGTATCCTTGGCAACTGCTCAGGAACTTAAAAGTTCAATCCGTCAGTGGGCGTTCTTGCACCATAGTGCAAGTGCACTGTACGTTGCATGTATGTACGAATAGTTAAGTTCACAGGTGAACAGTCATCGCCCAAAGCATATTACCTGTGATATAATACAGTAATAAACGTAAAACCGAAATAAAAAAGAGGGTAATTGATCAGAAATTTCTTATTTAAGTGATATATGTGTATGTAACATATATATATATATATTATGACGTCATTTTGCCCCAGCTTGCTGTGGTTCAATGCTGACCTTGGGCTACTGTACGAATCGCCGGAGGATATGTAGTTCATCGTAGGAATTAGTAGTTGTCTGTTATATGTATTTATGAAGCAAAATTCTATTCTTCAAGGATCAACGTGATCTTTTCATTCATTCCTTTCTTCATTTATTGCATTATATTGAATAGAAATGCCGCCTGGTCGTAACCGCGGATCTTATTATGCCGTTCACAAAGGACGTAAGCCAGGCGTTTATCACACATGGCCAGCATGTCAGGATCAAGTAAAGAACTACGGTTATGCAAAATATAAAAAATTTGCAGTCCTGGCGGAAGCAGAGCACTTTGTTAAGCATGGTGTCATAGAAAAGATCCCAAATACATCCAATGAACGGCCTGAAAATTTGAAGGATTTTACTACCGAGACTTTGCTGGAAATATTTGGTGAAGAAAATGATTTCAGTGATGTTGATGAGGTGAAACGAACTTCGAATGCGAAGAGACGAAATTCATTCCGTGAAGACAATGGTGCAAACATAATACCGAGAAAAAAATTAAAATCAAATCAAAAAATAACAAAATATGGAAATGAAGATAACTTTCCTGCTACATCTTCGTCAGCCGGAAACCTAACCATGGACAGTGAATCGAGGGTCATCGTTTACACAGACGGTGCATGTCCTAACAATGGGAATCATCGTAAGGAAATTCGGGCTGGGTATGGTGTTTGGTGGGGCATTGATCACCCACTAAACGTGAGCGCTCGTTTAGCCGGGATACCGACAAACCAGCGTGCTGAAATCGCAGCGGTGAATAAAGCGATACAACAAGCGATAAATGAAGGAATGAAGACATTATGTATTAGAACGGATTCCATGT
Organism: Halocynthia aurantium; assembly: GCA_013436065.1. Lineage (NCBI taxonomy): Eukaryota > Metazoa > Chordata > Ascidiacea > Stolidobranchia > Pyuridae > Halocynthia > Halocynthia aurantium. The sequence goes on from QXVX01008292.1 coordinate 20,477, forward strand.
TTATAATTAATTGCATAACCAAATGGGTGAAGGGTTGGTTGAAGAAAAATTGGATGAAAGCAGACGGGAAACCTGTCGTACATAAGAAAGAGTTCCTTATAATGCTGGATGCCTTGAAAAAAGTCGACGTTAAATGGGAACATGTTCGGGGTCATGCCGGGGTAATGGGTAACGAAATGGCTGATCAACTTGCGGTATCTGGTTCTAAGAAACCATTGCCCTAAAATAATTGAATGAAGAGATCATCTGGCTCAGAGAGTTGAACTAGGAATGATGTCAAATACTGGAGTTTCCTGTGAATAAGTTTTTCCCATTTAAATATCAGCTGTTAACATTACAAGCTTTATATGTGCATTGCAGGGTAGTAATTTTTATTCTCCTTTTTATTGTTTATTACAATACAGGTACATTGTGTCTTGTATGGGTTTACTGGTTGTTATTTTTTCAATAAGATTATTACTGACTTTCCTGCTCCCCTGTTAGTCTGTTAAAACGAGGGTTAACTGTATTTCGGGTTTCCTCGGCATGTAATGCAAATTTTCGTTGATGTTATTTTATTTAATTTTACTGTTTGTCTATGACAGTGCAAAATTTTTCATAAAAACAGCTTAACTTAGAGCTTGAAAGCTATGGATAAAAATTGATCCAGGTTTGAACTGGATAAAGCTTAACTGAGATTTGAAGATTGTGTGCAATATGGATAAGATCCAGAGCATTCTGGTTACCAGCAGTGTAAGTAATTATAACCATATTACATACAAGCATGTTCCTTTCAGAAATGGAAATGACGATTAAGGAAATGGTGTATAATGACAGAATAAATTCAAACTGTTAATTCTTTATTTTGATTTCTGTTCTTAGAGATCCGATACTTCATCTGTATTGTCTACATGTCTCGGACCTCGACGAAGTTTAGTGAGAAGAATCGGATCTCAACTTCCACTTAGCAATGCTCCACGGCCAACGTAAGTCCATCTCAATCCTTTCCTTATCTGTGTGTAAAATAGAGTGGCTAACACTGTGTAAGCTTATATTTGAAGGGTGCTGTATTTAATGTTGACTATCATTGACTTATAATATTTGCTACTTTACTAACACATACAATTGAAACCACAAGGAAATCATTTATTTGCTTGTTCAAATTTGTTGCTCTATTCATTATGTTTCTTATATTATCTGTCAATGTTTTTATCAGGTTTGAACTTCTTCCCAATGGATCTCATATCGTGCGAACATCAGATCATAGAAATAAATTGTTATCGCTAGCTGATGTTATTCAACTTGAGGAAGCTCCGGTATCTGACAGGTGGTAACAATGTAATTCTATTCCCTGAATAGTTATCAAGTTAATTATTAGATTTTTTTATCTCTTTTAATCAACTTTACTTCAAAAGGCTATGTTTTAATCGGGTTTTTTCTTTTTCTAGTTCCGCTTTGCATTCTTGTATGAGCGCTCCTGATTTGCAAGATTTACCAATGACAGGTTGGTTTGTATTCATCTTGCATGCTCTCATCTACAGTAAATCCTAGATAAAACAGACAGAATAAATGATAATACTATATTTTACGCTAAAAATCAATGTCAATCATTCGTAAAACAATCTTCTTTCAGTGTCAGAAATTCCTGTGACTTCATCGATGTCCTCCATATCTGTGACATCATCAATGGCATCTCAGGATACCATGGTAACGAAAATATCGGCCCTGGAAGACCAACTCGCGTTACTTCGGTCACAGATTGCAAATCTTGTAACGCACCAACAACAGCAAGTTTCTAATGGTGAGATAACTGATTTATCATGATCATAAGATGATGTGATTCTGTGAACTAACTTTCGAGGTTATTTTATGAACCTCTACGATCACGGAGTCGCACTGAGTCATAAGGTATTTTACGCAGAGTGTTTTTTCTATTAATAATTTATAGGAGTTTGTAACTCTTTCACCATATTTTAAAGACGGGAGTTCCAGGGGAAATTTGTTTTTCGATCAGTGAGATGAGATGAACTCACTGTTACAAGTAGAGTATTCCCTAGGGTGCTAAGTCGAGTTGTGTGCATCACAGAAGGTTGCCCACTGTCAATGTCATGGATAGGTTTTTGGGAAGCATGAAGAACAAAACCAATATAAAAATATAACGCAGGGATACCCTCATTTACTAGATACCAATTTTGGGTGAAATCGGTCCAACTATCTAGTGTTATAGTGTTAGGAGCACTCTGGACATTTAAGACAAAACTGAGCTGGCAAGGTTATCTAATATATCATTTGTATGAGTATGAGGTAATGGCTTTTTAATAGCTAATCATAGCTCGGCAAAGCACTAAGTTTATCAGTGCTAGTTAGTTTGTTATATGTGATTAATAATAAAGTTTTATTTGCTCAGTGAATCAGAATCAGATTTGAGAATGTGCGTGTTCCAAATTCAAACGAAAATCTATTCTAAACTATATTTATTTTCAGCATCTGGCCTCAATATGAGTATACCAGCTAACATGGAGATGCCGAACTGCACATCGACGCCGATCAAGCCGTGTGGAACTGGTGTGCCTATGTTGCCACCACCTCCTCCCCCACCGCCGCCACCACCACCACCACCATCTTCCCTGCAAACTCCTCATAAAAAGCCGCAGTCTTTCCTGGAGTTGATAAAACAGAGAAAGCTGAAAAGGGTATTTGTTTGTTGTTGTTATTTGTTGTTGCAATTTTTCTGATATATACCGAAGCATGGTAAAGTAATTTTTGGCCAAGATATAGAGCTCGACTCCTACTCGGATCAAAGAGCTAAATATTCTCATGAGTGATGTTAAAATTTTACAAATGGTTGGTTAGAAAGGGTAAATAAAACATATGTCATGTGGGTGAACCATCATAAAACATAACAATTTGGACTTGACTTACATTTACGTTAAGTCTGATTTACTTGAAATTAGTCTCTTCGTCTTATACTCAGGATCTAAAAGTGTAATAATTGAATTTACTTGGTATGAGGTTCTGCTTTACCATTCCAAATCGCTTCAAATTTATATCCTTTATCTCATCTTGCTATGCTTATTCTGACCAAAATCATTTTGAGGTTGTCATTAACCTGATATATTGATTTCAAGGGTGTAAGCGTCGATTCACATATGTCAGATCAAGATTCATCACCAACAAAGGTCCTTAGTATGACTGAAATATTGAAGGATCTTCACAAAGTTAAACTGAAGTCAGTTTCAAGGTAATTTCTCTTGATTGTATATGTGATTGATATTGTTGCATAATTCTTTACCACAATAGTTTGTTAAGGTAGCATTGTGGGTTCAAGTTACTAATTTCAGCAATGGTAAAATTACTTAAAGTTTGTAATATAGTTCATTGTGATGATATTACTGGTGATCAGATAAGGTACGCAGTGTTGTGGTGCCTTCATTTCTGTAAATTTTCTAAAGGATGTCCTGAGTCTGGAAGAGGCCCACCTTTCCGTTTCTTGATTACTAGTTTCGAGTCTCTGTAATGGTTCAATAAATATTTCAGGTCACCAGGTGGCACTCCTTTCAATAACAAGAAGTGCGATCCACAAATAGTCGCTGGAGATCCGGCTTCATTAATCGCTGCTGCTTTGAGGAGAAAATTTGCACATCGCAAAAATTTCGATTCGCCAAACTCGGAAAACAGAGATGATTCGGCTGATTTTGGCTTAAATCCCATAACACCGACGAAGAAGATACACGAAAGCCCCAACACCACACCGAAGGTAGTTGCGCTATTCAAACTGTTACCTGTATGCTTAGAAAATGCTAAGCAGGTTTTCAATGCTGTGGGCTGAGTAACTTCATCTGGCCTTGTTTATTGTTATATGTTTGCATAATTTCCATGCAACTAACAGGTTTATATTTTTTAATGATATTCATAATTTCATTATTAATATTTTGTAGTTCGGTCAACACTTGTTGAAGAAACGAACCGCTCCACCACCAGTTCCAGCTAAATCGAAGCACAGTAACGTTCCTGAAATCTCAAAGGATAATTTAGAAAACATAGAACCTGTCTCATGATGTGAATAACTCATGTCGCTTTTAACTGAGTTTGGGATATTTTCTCGAATGATATTCAAAGCAAGGCATTCTGCACTCTTGTTTGGAGCTGATGGATTTGGATTTTAATGAGATGTGTTTTCATAAACTATGTTTTCAAATTATTCTTGTTCATGATTTTATTTAGCTGCTTGTTGCTTGACTCACGTTTCTTGTTCATTCATCTCATTCCTCTTGCCTAGTGACCTTGTACAAGGAGAAGAGAATGGAGGAGTTTATTTACTTGTCAGAACTTACAAAGCAATGCTGAAATCGGGCATGTGCTTCATGGGCTACATCCTAGAATTATCTCCAGGGATAACATTTCATTCGTAGGTGCTGGATCAAAGTGCCCTGGGCACTGTCACTGTCAATGTCCCCTGGGCACTGGTCACATTCAACTTATTCCACCTTCTACCTGTCCGTGAATTCGTGCCAATAGCAGTTATTTAATGAACCAACCGTTTCATACAAGGATAAATGCTAAAGTACATTTTGTGGAATGAACTCAGAGGTGCTCTACTATGTTCCTATTTTTATAGAATCAATTCTGAATCATTAGTACAAACCATAACACACTCATATGTCTTTAAAGCAGGGTTTCCCAAACTGGGGTGTTAGATGGAATTTCATGGGGTACGACAGAGTAGTATTTGTCTTAGAGAGAGAGTAGCTTTTGTCATTTCCTAAGGGTGTGGGGAATGAGAAAGGATGGTAACCTCTGCTCTAAAGTACATTTTTTTTACCTTATATTGTTCCGACACTGAGTAAAGTTCTGTTTTTTTTTCAGTCATTGGGTACAAGCATAAAAAATTTATCTCTTATTATTTTTCTGACACTGTATGCTTGTGATTGGCTAAGAAACAGTTGTCAATAGCAGCATATTATATAAACATGTAAACTCTGCAGTGAAAATTCTGAACTTAGAAATGGTATGAGTGACTCTTGAGTGTTGCAAAATTCAAATATTTATCCTTTAGAATTTTTAGAAGGGCTTAGTTATATTATGTATGTGTTGGAATTCTCTTAACATGTTAACATTAACCCTTTGAACACATTTTAGCATGCTTTTAATGCCGTCCTACTTAAGCCCCATGTTTTCTGCCATTACTCTTCATATCATACCAGATTTTTACCCTCAATAGTCATGATATTGCATGAGCATTAGGTCCTATTGCGTAACATGTCTTCTGTACTGCCATGTCCTTGTCCCAGTTTATGTTGCTTGCTATATTTGACTTTCAGGAATGTTTTTAGAGCTTGCGGTGGACATTGTTTTTAAACTTGATACCCCTCATCCAGTATAAATAAAATATGCGTTATAATTAGCCAGGTGTGTGATCTCTCTCTTCAAACTTCTCTCAACTGCCATGGTTAATCCTTGGAAATAGCAGACACTCGGTGAAGGATGGACAAGTTCTATTAGGCAGACGGGACGCTATTTCCGTATTTGACAGTAATTCAATAAATTTTAACCCGTAGGTCACAGCCTCTGACATTGGCGTATCTTAGGTTACAAAGCAAAATGTCATGCTGATTGGATTACGTGTCATTCACAAGTCATCCTTGGATTACAGGAAGAACCAGTTCTACGTTTCTAATCGTTATAATCTGGCTGAATTATCAACTAAACCGCTTTTTTGAGCATTATTTCTTCATTTGTTTTGTAGGTTAACGAATGAAATGCACTATTCATCGTTTGTAATCGCGTTTTAATTGTAGGCGCTGCAAATGGACCTTGCAACAGGCCTCCAAGGGCCCTTTTATGACGTATGTTGCAACAGGCCCTCAAGGGCCCTTTCATGACGTATGTTAAGGTCCCACCCTGGCTGAGTTTCGCTTGTTTTTCCATTATTTACTGATGGCAATGACAACATGTAAACTGTCTATATTACAGCCATTACCTCTTCAAATAACAGTTCAAACTAAACAGGTGTTTTACACCTTTCTTCCTTGGATTCGCTGGTTAATCATTGCTACGATAAAAAAAATACCTCTCGTTATCAGAACAAGATAATTCAAAGATTTTGTGAATTGTTTTTCAGAGAAACTGTCAGAAGGTCCAGACAATGAGGTTCCTGTTTCATCCTTATCAGTTGTGTATTGGGAAAGAAACTTTTA